>OX465105.1:14432687-14732418 GCA_949987565.1 Luidia sarsii
GTTCTTTTCAGAACAACACCTCTTCATTGAGAGACTTTATACATGGTGTCACCGCAAACCCTCCTCTATTGGTTTGATTTGAATTCACCCAAACACACAAGGGCGCTAATGTTGAAATTTAAAGACTAAAAAACCCCCCAAAACCCCACATTTATGACATGTTGGGGATGAACTCTTTGTACTGAGCCAGTAGATGAATCACCTTGCCTCTTGTGCCTACAGACATGACAGATAAAACATGTACATTACAATGGAACCGATGGTATACTGTGGCAATAATTTAAGCATGTGCAAGGGGTAACATGAGAGCGGCTGTCTTTATGCTAATCACATGTAAACTCTGATCTATCAATCATTCCTGTCGGTTGTACAGTTTGAATATCAATGAATATTTCTATCCATAGTGCGTACTTATCTTGATATTGTCTGTGTGGGTGTGTGTGTGTTTTCTCTTGAGCATGGAACTATTGGAGGGAAGTTTAATAAGCATAATAATTTATGGACTAGAATTTGTTTGGATAATTTGCAGGCGTTTGAAGCAGAAGTTGTTTGTAAATTGTAAATTCAAATAAAAAGCCCAATAAGAAAGGAACTGACAATGAAACAGACAATATAATCTATAATTTGTATGTGATATCATTTTCAAACTCTTATTTAAAACAATCTGTGGTGATCTACAAATGTAATCAAATTCTTTCAATGAGGATTTGGCCTGCTCTACGTAAGCAGGTCAAACCCTCATTGAATTACATTTTCCTTCGACACAAAAGGTCATATCACATCTACGAATCAATCTCTTTGTACACCATGATCAACAGGTGAGCCATGTTAGCCGATGGTGAAATACTGTTCGGTATATGGTCCTGGTTAGTTTTCAAATGGTACACATTTTCGTATGCCCATTTATACCTCTCTATAAAGTAATGTACTTGAAAGTTATCATGGAGAGTTATTGAATAATTATTTGAGGGTTTTCTAAATCAAAGTACATGTAAGTCTATTGTTGGCCGCTGGTTGAATACTAGTTTAAACCGGTCAAATCGTGTTAATTTTTGCATGATTTCTGATGGGGTTTTTTCCGATTTAAGTGATGCGACCTATTGATATTACCTATTTTTGTTCCTGTTTCAATAAAAAAAACGTTTATCAAGTCCTTTTGTTGGTTTAATTCTTTTAGTTTTCGAATATTTTTCATCATCGTCATCACGTGCCTTGTCTGTGGCTGACAGCAGTGGTCATTGCAATCCCAACCTATAAAGCATAAGTACAAACCCAAACTATAAGTATTTGAAATTTCGACCAAAAGTCAACTGGTGCGCATGGCGTGTCATGGATGTCCCAGGGTCTGTAACTTCAAAGATGCAGGTTCGATCCCCAGGGATGCAACAGTAACATTTTTCTTCTTCAAATTACCAAGTACAAACCCAACCTATAAATAAGTATTTGAAATTTCGACCAAAAGTCAACTGGTGCCCATGGCGTGGCGTGGATGTCCCAGGGTCTGTAACCTCAAGGTTTGCAGGTTCGACCCCAACGCTAGGGGTGAAATAGTACATTTTTCTTCTTCAAATTACCAAGTACAAACCCAACCTATAAGTATTTGAAATTTCGACCAAAAGTCAACTGGTGCGCATGGCGTGTCATGGATGTCCCAGGGTCTGTAACTTCAAGGATGCAGGTTCGATCCCCAGGGATGCAACAGTTACATTTTTCTTCTTCAAATTACCAAGTACAAACCCAACCTATAAGTATTTGAAATTTCGACCAAAAGTCAACTGGTGCCCATGGCGTGTCGTGGATGTCCCAGGGTCTGCAACCTCAAGGTTTGCAGGTTCGACCCCAACGCTAGGGGTGAAATAGTACATTTTTCTTCTTCAAATTACCAAGTACAAACCCAACCTATAAGTATCTGAAATTTGAACGAAAAATCAATTGGTGCGCATGGCGTTTCGTGGGCGTCCCAGGGTCTGTAACCTCAAGGTTGCAGGTTCGATCCCAAGGATCTGGATGCAATAGTACATTTTTCTTCTTCAAATTACCAAGTACAAACCCAACCTATAAGTATCTGAAATTTGAACGAAAAACCATCTGGTGCGCATGGCGTGTCATGGGTTTGCCAGGGTCTGTAACTTCAAGGTTGCAGGTTCGATCCCCAGGGATGCAACAGTTACTTTTTTTCTTCTTCAAATTACCAAGTACAAACCCAACCTATGAGTATCTGAAATTTCGACTAAAAGTCAACTGGTACGCATGGCGTGTCATGGGTGTCCCAGGGTCTGTAACCTCAAGGTTTGCAGGTTCGACCCCAACGCTAGGGGTGAAATAGTACATTTTTCTTCTTCAAATTACCAAGTACAAACCCAACCTATAAGTATCTGAAATTTGAACGAAAAATCAATTGGTGCGCATGGCGTTTCGTGGGCGTCCCAGGGTCTGTAACCTCAAGGTTGCAGGTTCGATCCCAAGGCTCTGGATGCAATAGTACATTTTTCTTCTTCAAATTACCAAGTACAAACCCAACCTATAAGTATCTGAAATTTGAACGAAAAACCATCTGGTGCGCATGGCGTGTCGTGGGTTTGCCAGGGTCTGTAACTTCAAGGTTGCAGGTTCGATCCCCAGGGATGCAACAGTTACTTTTTTCTTCTTCAAATTACCAAGTACAAACCCAACCTATAAGTATATGAAATTTCGACCAAAAGTCAACTGGTGCGCATGGCGTGTCATGGGTGTCCCAGGGTCTGTAACCTAAAGGTTGCAGGTTCGATCCCCAGGGATGTAACGTAACATTTTTCTTCTTCAAATTACTAAGTACAAACCCAACCTATAAGTATCTGAAATTTCGACCAAAAGTCAACTGGTGCGCATGGCGTGTAGTGTGTGTCCCAGGGTCTGTAACCTCAAGGTTGCAGGTTCGATCCCCTGGGAAGTCGAGTCTTGAATTTCATGTTTTTAAATTCTATTAAGGTAACCGAAGGTTTAAATAGATTGGTTTTTTAGGGGTGGGTGGGCGGGACTCATGAGGCTAGAGGTTCAGTGGCTCGACTGGGAACCTCAAGGCCGAGGGTTCGATCCCGGGTGGATGCAGGTCTTCCCAGAAACCCAGGCCTCCCAGATCAACCGGCCTCCCCAGATCACCCAGCCCCTCCAGAATCCCCGGCCTCCCCAGATCACCAACCCGCGGCGGTTCGGAGACCTGTGGCGCCCCCTCTACCCCACTAGATAAAATAAAATAAAATGGAATTTTACCCTTTTTAAGACAGGTTAGATGTCGAAATAAAAGTTAAAAGGCATTATTTATTTAATTTGAAACTCGAACAAGGATCCTGACATTGCCAGGATCCGAACTCGGGTCACCACATTTGAAGTTAGCGAGTGTATCCGCTACACCAACACATCCTTCTTACTTAAAAAACTTGGAACTAATATATAAAGCATCGTATTGAAAGTTAAAAGAAAATATATAAGTACAAACAATATTTCAGTACAAAAACTGCTATCTACAGTACAGTATTTCAACAGTTCCAAGTGGGAATGAAGTTTCAAATACAAAATTTACCATCGTGATTTCTAAAGTGAAATTGACATGTTTTCTAAAGTCCCCATTTTGTGGGTATCATAAAAAATAAACGAATTTAGCCAAACACGAGCAGCCTAAATGTGTTTTAAAATGTTATGGCAATGAATATCCTCTCACTGGGATGGAATTACAAGGAACTTAGCCAATCGTTTGTTCACACATTTAGGTATAAAATTTTACAAAATTTAAAATTGAATGACCAATCAGACGGGGTTGTCTCCGTTGTGATGTCACACCCCCGCAATGATCGGCGGCCCCTTCGAAAAGATGGCGGGTTGCGGGAACGCAAATTGGACCACTGAATTCCACGATTTTCCCCTCTTTATGAAACTCGTAGGTGAGTAGCACATAGGTAATTGTAGGTTGTTTTTAACACCCAATCAGATAAGCCAACATTTTTCTGTGGGTTGCATTCCCCTTTAAGTCTATGAATGTTTCACAGCCTTTTGTAGACAGCTATTAGAACTGATCTTGGTCTTTCTAGCCCAGCTGTTAAAGCTATGAAAAGATGTGAGGTGTTACATCCCTCCCGCTCCTTTTTCCTTGAATTTTCCCAGTCAAAACTGTTCTTTTCTATTCCTTCTTTTCTGTATACATGACCAACCAATTGAATTTGCCTTGTCCTTATAATAACTGAGATGAGGGAAGGTGTAACTCAAGCTCTTCTTGCAACCCCAGCATTAGTTACTTTGCGGTGCCACTGTGTGCACAATCTCTTAATAAGACTGAGTGAGTATGGCTCTGAGGAGAGTCAGTAACTCAAGCTGAGATTGGAAGGTTTGAATGGTATCATAGGTTCACGATGTAAGAGGTTTGCAGTGACACTATCTGCACAATACCTTTATGTGATCGGGTGTGGCTTTAAGAAGAGCAAGTCACTCCAGATGAGATTTCAAGGTTTGCAGGGTGGGTTCACAATGTACGAGGTTTGCAGTGACACCATGTGCACAATCTCAGTATGTGACAGTGTGGCTCTGAGAAGAGCTAGTAATTACTCCAGATGAGATTGCAAGGTTTGCACGGTGGGTTCACAATGTACGAGGTTTGCAGTGACACCCTGTGCAGAATCTGTGAGTGAGTGTGGCTCTGAGAACAGCTAGTAATTACTCCAGATGAGATTGCAAGGTTTACACGGTGGGTTCACAATGTGCGAGGTTTGCAGTGACACCATGTGCAGAATCTGTGAGTGAGTGTGGCTCTGAGAACAGCTAGTAATTACTCCAGATGAGATTGCAAGGTTTACACGGTGGGTTCACAATGTGCGAGGTTTGCAGTGACACCATGTGCAGAATCTGTGAGTGAGTGTGGCTCTGAGAAGAGCTAGTAACTCCAGATGAGACTGGAAGGTTTGCAGGGTGGGTTCACAATGTAAGAGGTTTGCAGTGACACCCTGTGCAGAATCTCTCTAATGATTGAGTGTGGCAGTGTGTGGTCTTCCCTTCATCTGGGGAAGCAAACTTGGTGGACGCAGAGATTCACACACATTGTTTCGAGTCAGTAACCAATTTGCTAAAAAATTGCATATTACATTCTTTTGACAATCAGAAAAATTGGCAAAGAAAACTTTCCCTGGACCGGGACTTGAACCCCAGACCTCTGGACTTACGTACCGTTGCTCTTGTAAATCAACAAGTTGAAATTCAATCGTTGAAAGTCAGAGTATTTTTTACTGTTTCACAAAATTGGCTTTTCTGCAAATGGCGTACTATTTCTTGCCGTCCAAAAACACAAGAACAGAAATGCAAGCACACAGAGGAAAATACATTTGAGTTATTACGTGATACCCCACGTTTATTCAATTCAAAATAAATCATATTGCTGGAAGTATAACTACAGTAAAATGTCTCACATTAAAATTAACCCAGGAAGCTGCTACACAGTGTAGCTCAACTAAAAACATTTTTGGTTCTTACCTGGTCAGAATTCCAACTTCCAAAAAAAATCCATTTATTTGTTGTTTAGTTTTTTCCTTCCACCTTCACATTTTATATATGTACACAATTTAAGTCTGCCCAACTTCTCACTAAAATATCTTTATTTTGAGGGGACATCCGTACTGGAAAATAAAATCTGATATTTTAGAAGAATTAATTTTTCCCCCATGTAAATAGATTTGAAAAAATTACTGGGAACTTTAGAATAAATTGAAAAAAAAAAAATATTCCAAAGAAAACTTGGACAGGACCGGGATTTTAACCCGAGACCTCCGGTTTTCCATACCAGTGCTCTTCCCACCTGAGTTATCCAGCCCTTAGATGATGGCCTCCCAAATAGTCAACTAGTCTTTGCCTGGGTGGTAAATAGATTTCGTCCAATTTCCAGATGTTGAAATATTGAATATCTAGGTCCCTGCTGCAAGTCTAGCTGTTTGTGCATAGAATTATGATTTCACTGATACTGCTATGCATTCTAAGTTCACGAATAAATGAGAGCCTGCAGTAATAAACATAAAGCTCTTGTTACTTTGCTAACGTTTGGTGCCTTATTCTGCAGTTCCTGAGCTAGTCTCAGCACTCAATAATTATCAGTGTTTCACCTGTCTGTTTGTCGAGAAAGAGAGAGGAAAAAAGAAAAAAGAAAAACCGAAAATGCAAATCGTCACTGGTAGTTTGGGCAGGATTCGAACCCAAGACTTCAGTTCCTAGTGCAGACGTCAAGTACACACTTGACCAGTAAGCTCGATGCGGACACGAGGTGGATTTATGGTGGGTGGTTCAATTATGCAAGAAATATACTGAAATCGATTCCATGGAATTGGTCAACCAAACATTACACATTGTAACACACACAGAATTCTATAGTTTGAGTTGTTCTCATCAAAAGCAATCTTTGGCCATTTTGTGCATAGCCTGTCACATCTGCATGCATCAATCATATCAATCTTTCTATGCACATTTTCCCAACTCTTTTCAGCACAACTTGTGAAAGACCCATCTGAAATGGGGGATAAAGTATATGGATTCCAAATCCAAAAGAACACAGGATCAAGTAGTATTCAGTTACATTGCAGTCTCCTGCAAGAGCTACATGTAAGCTGACCCATGACCTAAGCTGACCCTCATGACCCTCCTCAAAGAAACAATTCAGGCTAAGACACTCACATGTTTCGCTGGTACCTGTAACAATGCCACAACCACTAACTTGCATCTCGTGTCAGGCTCACGGAAAGAAACAATTCCAATGCTACTAATCTCCAACACGGCCAAGATCTTTACCAAATAAATCAGCCTACACTGTGTATCCAACAGTCAGGCATTCTCTGTAAAATGGTTAGAGCAATTCCTTTACTGACTTTTGTTGACATGCATGTACATACATGTACAATGATGTGAGTACATTTACCAGGAGGCAACATTTGCACCTCAATTTGAAAGACTGCACCACAGAAACTCCCAACAGAAATGTTCAAATCCCTAAAAGCAAAATTGAAATGAATCACATTAGCTTTCCTTTCGCTCTTTTTCTCTACTTCAACACTGCGTGGTACATGCTTCTGTTCTATCTTAACTCACTGTCTATTTACAAGCTTTCTCCATTTCAGCCCAACCCTCCGTCCTCTCTCAACAACTACCTCAAATGGTTGCCAAATCGATTGTACTTTTTCAAAACAGTACCTTTTCCCCACAAAAGACAGATCGGAGAGAAGTGACTCAGGCCAACTTCATGAGCACCGACCAAATCCAATTGAACTGCAGCAATAAGCTTGATCCATTCAATCAAAGCTGGCTGCTTTGGGACGATTTGTTTGCAAAAAAACCCACATTGTTGTTCCTTAAAGCCCCTACACAACATTGGTTGAGGTCAAAGAATAGCATCCATACGTTGTCTGATCCAACATATGCATGAAATAGCACACAACCGAGTCTCGAGAAAATCGTGAAAACCGCTTCATTTGTTTCGCGAAAATGCAGCATTCAACGCCGTACTGTTCCGAAAAATAGTTTAGATCTCGGTGAGACGTAAACTATTTCTTTTACTCATTCCTCCCAAAATACAACATTTAAGGCAGAAATATTTCAGTGAGAGGTTTCTATTATAACAATCTTCAAACTGTATAAGTTTCTTGTAAATATGTGAACATTTCTGTTTTTCAATCTTACCAATGTTGTGTAGGGGCTTTAAGACTTGGAACCTATTTCAAAAACCAGATTCCATTTTTTTTTCATCAAAAGGGCATCCCCTGAATCCCTTGTGTGCACATAGCGGTCTCTGACTAGCACAAGATCTGACCAGTAGACACTTCATCACATCCACTAGAAATCTCAAAATCGGTTAAATGCATTGTAGTTTAGGCACACAGCTGGTCACAGTCTAGTAAATGCGTCTAATGTAATTATGGTAGGGGGTTCTATCCAATCTGAATGCATGCAGTGGCATAGTAACTTTATTACATAGTTGGGTTTCACTAGAAGCACAACGCTAACTAAGGGCAGGGTACATATAGGTTCTAACAGTGTGCTAGAAAGCCACCATGAAGTATACTATGTATACACAGGGGTTAATACACACACACTCATTTTTGTATCCTTGTGGAGACATTTGGTTTGTTCTTGTGCATTATACAATGTACATGTACAACCGAGTGAGAAACTTTGTTTTAAATATGCTCCCATTTCAACCACATTCACTTTCCTGGGTAGAAATTTGGACCCCTTATATTATATAGCTCTTGAATTTGCGATGCTTTCTTACCCATCACAAATTTCCTGGTTTTGTGTTATTTCCAAATACCAGTTTCGCGGCGTGAAAACCTTGTGGAGACCTATGCACCTTTACAATTTCCCTGTGGAGACCTATTCAACCTATTGGACTAGGTCTCCACAAGGCACTAGATTCGCGCCCACACACAAATACAGTGCTTGTAACTTTAGTTGGATGGAAACAACATCACACACCGCTGGGTTAGAGGACTGCTCTTTGACTGGCTTTCAGTCTACCACCTGAGGGCGCCACATATAAAATACAACAGCTACCTTACTAATGCTCGATGGCAGATGCAGGTTCCTTTTTTCTTATTTCATTCATCCAAGCGAGGGCGGTATTCACTCAAAACAAGAAATGAAAGGCTGTGTTTGACGTTATTGGCTACGACCTGGAACAACAGACAAACCTATTGGCAGCAGCCAATGGCTAGCAGCTTTCATAGACTTGTGTGTAAGCCGTAGCCAATACATACAAGTCTATGAAGGCATTTGCGTAGGGACATTTCTGTAGGGACACGATCATTTTAGTATCGATTCATGTCTGTGTTAGACACACGGATGGTGGTCTTCATGAAAGAGTTAGGGATCCTAACAACGACCATGGCTAGGGCTAGGGCTATTCTTGCTTAGGGTCTTTCTCAACACAATTGATGTGTCTGTGCCATAGCCAGTTCAAATCTTGCCTAATGCATGCACATCAAGTACGGTAAGTTTAGGTTAACTGAGAGG
The DNA here is from genome assembly GCA_949987565.1 of Luidia sarsii. Lineage (NCBI taxonomy): Eukaryota > Metazoa > Echinodermata > Asteroidea > Paxillosida > Luidiidae > Luidia > Luidia sarsii. The sequence goes on from OX465105.1 coordinate 14,441,700, forward strand.
TAATAATACTTTTTTCAACTGACGATGAAAAGAAAAACTACAGTATGATAGTAAGTTGGACTTTGTGATGCAAAGTCTATACCCATCTCTGCAGATTTTAACGACAGGGCAGCACACGATTGCTAGGATTCAAAGTTTTCAGTTTTAACAGAAAATAAATCCACCTAATTGTAGATATTGCAATAACCGTATTGGTAATTTCAAGAGGAGTTGTAGCATGAGACAGACGGAATTGGTCTGTAAATTAATTAAAACCTGACAAACAATGAATTGCAACAGATGAATAACAATCCTGATCATTTCCTCACAACACACAAGTGTGACTGGGTTCAAATCACAGCTCATATTCGCGAATATTTGGTCATATTCGCAAGTGCAAGTGATTTGCGATCTCATTTCTCTCTCGGTCAAATTTTCATGCAGATTGCACAACTTACATTTGTACACAACACCTTGTCATTGACACACATTTGTCTTGATGTAAGAATCAAGGTTAGGAATATGAGCTTCTAATGTGATCATAACACAGCGTATCAATTTGTCATAACTGTTGTGCGCAAAGTTTAAACCATTGGCCAATCTCTGAGATTGTTCAAGGTTCATTGCACAATCTTTAAACTTAGGGTTAGGGTTTGAGTGAGGGTTAGACGGGACTACCCTAACCCAGCCCTATGCCTTACTTTAACCTTAACCCTACACTAACTCTTTGCCTAACCCTAATTCCATCCTCAACCCTCAGTTTAAAATTTATGCAAGGGACCATGCGCAATTTTAATATTGTGATAGGCCTAAAGATGGTGCCCAACGTAGCCATGCCTTGTTAGTCTTCATTTCTTGTGCATCGAGAGAGTGACACTATATGAAACACAAGTGCAGATAAGCATCACTTAGAAATCCGATATCAACCATTTCTGCTCAAATCCTGGACAAACGCGAGGGAGACCATTGCAGCTACCGTATATGATCCATCATTTCCAATCAAATAATGACCTATCGTTTTTGGCTGGAAATGTAGACTAGCAATCGATGGATTAAGATCTGCAGATAGAAGCCCGAGTTAAAAAGGCTTTGTTAGAGAAGACTTGAAGGTTTTCACAGTGGAAAAACTTAGTGGAAGGTTTGCGGTGACACCATGCATATGTCTTCTCTTTCAAGAAGTATGGCTCTGAAAAGAGCCGGTAACTCTTTTCAGTCAATCTCAATTAGGATGGAATATGGCTCTGAAAAAAAAAAGCCGACAACTCAAAGTTTTGGTCCCCCCATCGTCAGGAGACTCCTTTTCAGAGCCAAACTCCATCTAAAAAGAGATGACTTACTTGTACATGGTGTCAGTGAAACCTTTCCACTTTGTTCTTCCACCATGCATGCCATTCAAAGCTTTTTTGATATAGTCCAGTCATCTGCAGCTGAAAGTTCCTACATTCCAGCCGGCAATGTGAGCCACTGATTAACTTTGTCATACACCAAGATGAGCAACCTCTTCCCCTTCAAACAGTATCCAGCTGGTCTCGCACAAAGTTGACTGGAAATACAACATTCAAACTAAGGTGATTTGGTTTTAGCTTGTGGTTTTTTTTTTTTGTTTTTTTTTCATTACGACTACTTGGGAAAACAAATCTGCAATGGAATGCTGTACTGCCCTGGCTGGTTGGGTGGTCGCCATCGGGAGTCCGGGTCCCAGACCGATCATTCCGTGGGCCAGACTCTGTTCAGGATCTTGACAATCTCGTCGTAGATGACAAAGACCAGGGCCACGTCTAGACACACCCTGGACAGGCGGGGGACGGTACCCTTGTAGAATCTTTCAGGGGCGAGGGGAAAGGTCACAAAAAAAATTAAAGGAAAACCTGACTGGGAACTTAAAAAAAGAAGAAGAGAGAAATGGAAAATAAAACTTTGACAGGACCTGGACCAAAATCGAGACCTCTAATTTTGCGTACCAGCGCTCTTTGCTGGTACGTAATACCACAGGTCTTGCCTTCTAGTCTTGATCCATTCAAAGTTTTCTTTGCCATTTTTCCCAAAAGAACAACCAAAAACATCCAAGGAGGAGAAAATTCCAGAAGTATTTTTGATAGTATATTTGATGAGGGCAGTCTCTTTCTTTGTCAAGGCTTGGAGAGTAAAACCCTTTAGAGTGATATACAAAAATGTTGCAAACTGCTTAATGACTAAATTTGGGCCTGACGTTTCGATCCTAGCGGGACCTTTCTCAAAGGTCCCGCTAGGATCGAAACGTCAGGCCCACTAAATTTTAAGTAAAAAGTGTCGGTAGGATTACATCACTCCTTGAAATTTAAAAGAATCAGGTGCTTTGATGCTTTGATCCTGGCAGGACCTTTCTCAAAAGTCTTTGAGAAAAGGTCCTGCACGTAATTACTGCAGCCTGGTGATGGAGGTACTCACGCTTTGGCTCCCTCTTTTGTCCAAATCTGAACGGCGCAGTCCCAAGTGCTCTTGTACTTGTGCGCTTCCAGACCCTGCCCGGGCAGAAGAAAAAGACGATGAGAAGAAAAGAAGAGTGGTTTAATTGTTGAATGGTTCGCTGCAGTTGATGGTTAAAGTGCTTCCGACTTGCGCTTCCGCCACCAAATTCCCCCACCCAATGCTTTGCCATGCCCTTGCAGTACCTGTATCCAGAACCATCTCTACTGGCCGGACTTTTCATCCACGCAGCAGTACATGTCTGTGAACAGCCTGCCGAATGATGTAGTTGGCAACATCACCGAAAATGGTGTTGCAACCTTCAGAAGCAGAGTGCACCAGCATCTTATGTCACTCGTCTGAATCTGTGCCCCTGCACTCCAGTTTTCCTCTTGCTGTGAACCACTGATTAGGCAAATGGGGATATCTTTCATAGTGCAATGCTGCCTATGTTAGTGTTTGAATTGGTTCTTTTCTTCATGGGCTATTGTTCACCATTTTATAAAAAAAAAGTAAAAAAAAAAAGTAAAGATGGCTGACTATTTGGGGAGGTCACCACCTAAGGGGCTGGACAGCTTGGGTGGTTAGAACTTGGTATGGCCTAACTTTCAAGTCCTGGTCCAGTCAAATTTCCCTTGCAACTCTTCCGTGTGAAGAAAATGGAAAAATAAAAGCAAGCAAGAGGAGAAGCTTGGCAAGGGAAGGAGCTCGAAGAAGGAAGATGCTTTGTGATGGAAGGAGCTGAAAAGGAACGGGCTTGGCAATGTACCTGCATTCTCGTCTTGATCACGTCCAGTGGCGTGTTGCCAAAGACGCTGGCAGCGCCCGCCAGTCCACCGAAGAGCGCCGTGATCAGAGGGTTGATGTAGGCGTTGGGATCGCCGCCCCGGTACCACTCCCGCAGCGAGTCCATGACAAAGAAGCGGATGGCCTGGTTGCTGCCCTGCTTCATGATGGTTGCTGTCAAGCCTTGGTAGGTGCCTCTAAAACCTGCATCGAGGAGGAGAAAGAGAGAGTGAGAGAGAGAGACAGATAGACAGAGAGAGCCAGAGAGAGACAAGGGAACAGAGACAGTGAGATACAGAGTCAAAGAAATACAGGTGACAGAGGTACATGTATAGAGGGATGGAAAGAGACAGAGAGATAGAGATCATAGAGACAGAAAGATGAGACAGGGTGAGAGAAAAAGATGTAGAGGTAGAGAAAGACAGAGCGAGACGGCCAAGAGACAGGGAGAGGCAGTAAAATACAGATACATGTAGAGAGTCAGTGAACGACACAGGGAGAGAGAGGTACAGAGGGATAATGAGAGACGGAGAGTAGAGACAGAGAGACGTAGAGACACCGAGGGGAACAGAGACAGATGAAGACATAGAAGCCAGAGAGACATCGATATAGAGGCACAGAGAGAGACAGAGAGAGACAGAGAGTCAGAGAGACATATAGAGAGACACAGAGAGGCAGAGACAGAGATACAGAGAAACAGAGAGACACAAAGAGACCTACATGTAGAGAGACATAGAGACAGAGAGACAAAGAGAGACAGAGAGACAAGAGAGACAGAAGGTCAGAGACAGGCAGTCAGAGACAGAGAAAGGCATACAGGTAGACAAATAAAGTGAGAGGGAGAGACAGAGACAGAGACAGAGAGAGAAAGAGAGAGAGAGAGGGAGGGAGAGAGAGAGAGAGAGAGTGAGAGAGAGAGGGGGAGAGAGAGAGAGGGAGAGAGAGAGAGAGGAGAGAGAGAGAGGGAGACACAGAGGGAGATAGAGAGAGAGAGAGACCAATGCCGCACCTTGCACTTTGACAATTTCCCGGACGCCGTGGAAGAAGCCGCGGAACTTGGGCTTGGCCGAGGTCTGATCGTTGATGAACTTGACCTTGATGGTCTCCATGGGTGTGACGGCCAGGATGGCCTCACTCACGCCGGCCCCCAGGCCGCAGAACAGGCTGCCCGTCTTGCTCAGGGCTCCGTTGTTCCTGCTCCGCCACTGGTTCTTGAAGAACTCGTTGGCACCAAACCTAGGAAGGGGCCCGTCATCAGAGACAATGAATTAGGCAATGCAATTCAAACAAATGAGGTGCTTGCCCTTCCAAGTGTACCGGGGGTATGAGCAGGGATGTACAATGTACAATGTGACTGAATGACAAAATCATTTCCTAAAAATCACTCAAGGCCGATGAATTGTGCGGCAGCGAGTGAGCGCTTACGCGACCGAAAGATTCACGGCAGGGGTGCAGACGCCCTTCAGTTTTTAGGGTTTTTACAGACAAAAATTAGCAGTTTGAGATACCTGTGTGACATTAGAAAATATGTATAGTATGTGCAATTTTTTTAAAATAAAATCACACCATTTCCGGAAATCTGAAAATTACTGGAAGTCTTACATCCCTGTATCAGGAGTTGAACCCAATAACTTTTTTGTAATAACTGTCCAGACAGCCCGCTAGATCTATGTACATAACTCATTGGTCCTACTCTGCTTCTAGTACATGTAGTTCTTGAAGAACTCGTTACCTCCAAACCTGGACATGAATGGGAGCCAGACCTACAGCAGCAATCAACCCAATGAGGCTCTGCCCTTTCACCAGCGTGGAAAGTGACTCAGTTCCTTCCAAAGGAGTGTGGATGAAAGCCAGTAATTTAGCTGGAGATATACAGTAGTTAATTGTTGAATTGCTTCTGATGGACTGGCACTCCCACTTTTGCCCACCCTGGCAAAGACTAGCCGACAATTTGGGAGGCCACCATCTAAGGGCTGGATAGCTCAGATGGAAGAGCACTGACACGTTAGTCTAGAGGTCTCGAGCTCAAGTCCCGGTCCAGCAAAGTTTTCTTTGCCAATTTTTCAATTTGATAAGAAAGTAATTAGACGGGGCAAGACAGACGATTTGGGAGGCCACTATCTAAGGGCTGGATACCTCAGACGGAAAGAGCACTGGTACACTAAATCAGAGGTCTCGGGATCAAATCCAAGTCCAGTCAAAGTTTTCTTTGCCATTTTTTTTAAATTTGCTAGTAATTAAGTTAGATACATTACATGTACATTTATGTCCCGAGTCAATTTCATGGAATCCGTTACAGCATAATTCTGTTCTTACGGGCAGCGTTTAGCATATACCTATTTCATAGAGTCTGTTAGCAAGACTTTTGGCGCATGAAATATGCAAACAATAACTGCTACAGTAAGCGCAGATTTTTTTGCTAACAATGACGGATTCCATGAAATCAGACCCTGAAGGTCTTTACTTAATATTTTAAGCTGAAATGGAGAGGACCCCCAATATTTTGCAGAGGAACGAACATCGATAGTGTTGCAAGGGTTGGCATGGTTGGCGGATGGTGGATGAAGGGACTGGATACCTGATTGCAGCCTTTGGGATGGAGCCATAGAGTAGAGGGCTGAGCCCGCGATAGAGCCCTAGTACGCCGTGGTGCTGGACAGTGTGGCGGACACAGTGGATGGGACCGCGGTAGAGGGGCTTGGCCGAACGCTCGTCCAGCTGCAGCTGAGTCTTGACGTACTCCGTGGGGAAGGTGACGCAGATCTCTATGCCACCTGCAATGCCACCTGTATGGATAATCAACCAGGGAGGGGGAGGGGAGGGAGGCAAGGAGACAGAAAGGGAGGGAGGGAGGCAGGCAGGCAGGCAAGGAGGGGGGAGGGATTGGAGGGAGGGATCATGGAGGGAGGAGGGAGGGAGAAAGGAAGGCAGGGAGGCAAGGAGGGAGGGAGGCAGGCAGGCAGGGGGAGGGAGGCAGGGAGCCAAGGAAGGAGGGAGGGGAGAGAGGGGAGGGAGGGGAGGGAGGGGGAGGTAGGGAAAGGGAGGGAGGGAGGGAGGGAGGGGAGGGAGGGAGGGAGAAAGTGAGAAAGGAGGGAGAATGTCTTTAAAAATCCATCAAACAAAGTTTGATTTTTAGTGGGTTTTTTTCCATTATACGGAACACATACATGTACATTGTACATGTAATATTGTAAAGTCGCTGAATCACATTAATTGTCTCTGTTTGTAGAGAAAATCTCAGACACTGTACCGGTATGTACTAGTATATTCCGTTAAATGTCTATACTAAGTACCGGGGCAGATACAGTGTAACTTGTACATTAGTTTTATATTATAAATGTGTACATAATGTCTAAGTACATGTACATTGTATATTGTACATTTATGATTTATTACACCTGTACATGTACATTGAATTAGTAATTCAGTCAATTTCAGTGAGAGCATTTTATTTACATACAGTTTCTATACTGTACAGTATTTTTTTACTAAATTACAATTACCCCAATTACATGTACACGTAGTTGTACATGTGGGGTACATGTAATTGGTTGTTTTTACAATGGATTAAAATAAAAATTACTTTATGCAACTTTATGCAAGTCATAGCGTCTACATGGAAATGTACAGGTACAGTACATGTACATGTGCATGTACATGTACATGTACATGTATGTACAATACCTGTACATGTACATGTACATGCTACTGGTATGATGTCTACTGTGCAATACACAAAATAATACAAAGTGTACAACAGACTTCGATGTAGCTGTCTATTACTGAGAGTGGAGTCTATGACCTCAAAGAATGGGCTTCTGGACCAATCAGCATCTCCCCATTGGCCCACACCCATTTGGCCTTCATGAATATTCAAAAGGGGAGTGTACCCAAACTGCACAATAGCACATGTGGACATATTGTGTCTGTATGCCAGTATAGTTATCAGCTTAGTAGCTTACACATCTGCATATCTACAGGGATGCAGTGTTTAGGAAGTGAATTCTTTCAGTGCCAGCATTTTGAGCCTCTTTTGTGAAATGCCAAACACAATAACTGTACTCTATAGACATGTACTGCTGGTATGCACATAATGTGTACATTGTACAGTACTGTACACATGTACATGTACTGTACATGTACATTGTACACTGTACCGGTACATATTCACATATACAGTGTGTACTTGTACATGCAAATTGTGTACATGTACATCATTATGCATACACATTTATGATCAATATGATAATAAGCATGCACATACAGAATTATTGATTAAATGATTTGGCCCAGCATACACATACACCATTTTTCTTTTCTGGAGAACTGTTGAAAGTCTCTTTTTGACATTAGTTACCGCCACATAATTTACTATGATACTTGGAAAGCTGCGGAAAAAGAAAAAAAAAAGAAAAAAGAAAGAAAAAAGGTAGGCCTATACGCTGTGCACAGGGAATGAAAATCAAATTCCATTTGGTGGGATTGGACCCAGTGGTAAAAGGTAGGGAATCTCATCATCACCTGATTGAAAAATGTGCTTACAAACAACAAAAAATCAGCAGTATGGATTGGAGGAGATAAACATACATTTGTAGTTCTTATTAATGAAGGAACAATTCAACAACCAAACAAAAATAAATGAATACAGTGTCTTTCAAAATTCTCCAGAATTTTTTTTTTTAAGAGAAATAAAACAGGATGAAGAAAAAAGCAAAAAAAATACAAATTAACAGATGACATTATGTGAAAAGCAACCCTCATATAAACAAACATTGAATTCATTGATTTCCTGTCAGTACCAGGATTTTTCCGATGGATAGCGCAATAACATGGCACCCATACAATTGACTGTTGGCTGATTCAACACACCAACACACCAAAACATACTGCTTAGAACCTTAAAAACACCTCCACTACTAATATACATTGTACAAAATGTATAAGTTTGTGCATGGTTGTGCTTATGAATGTGCTCCACAGTATCTTCGGGAGCTTACGTACATGTACATGTACATGTATAAGTTTGTGCATGGTTGTGCTTATGAATGTGCTCCACAGTATCTTCGGGAGCTTACGTACATGTACATGTACATGTATAAGTTTGTGCATGGTTGTGCTTATGAATGTGCTCCACAGTATCTTCGGGAGCTTACGTACATGTACATGTACATGTATAAGTTTGTGCATGGTTGTGCTTATGAATGTGCTCCACAGTATCTTCGGGAGCTTACGTACATGTACATGTACATGTATAAGTTTGTGCATGGTTGTGCTTATGAATGTGCTCCACAGTATCTTCGGGAGCTTACGTACATGTACATGTACATGTATAAGTTTGTGCATGGTTGTGCTTATGAATGTGCTCCACAGTATCTTTGGGAGCTTACGTACATGTACATGTACATGTATAAGTTTGTGCATGGTTGTGCTTATGAATGTGCTCCACAGTATCTTTGGGAGCTTACGTACATGTACATGTACATGTATAAGTTTGTGCATGGTTGTGCTTATGAATGTGCTCCACAGTATCTTTGGGAGCTTACGTACATGTACATGTACATGTATAAGTTTGTGCATGGTTGTGCTTATGAATGTGCTCCACAGTATCTTTGGGAGCTTACGTACATGTACATGTACATGTATAAGTTTGTGCATGGTTGTGCTTATGAATGTGCTCCACAGTATCTTTGGGAGCTTACGTACATGTACATGTACATGTATAAGTTTGTGCATGGTTGTGCTTATGAATGTGCTCCACAGTATCTTTGGGAGCTTACGTACATGTACATGTACATGTATAAGTTTGTGCATGGTTGTGCTTATGAATGTGCTCCACAGTATCTTCGGGAGCTTACGTACATGTACATGTACATGTATAAGTTTGTGCATGGTTGTGCTTATGAATGTGCTCCACAGTATCTTTGGGAGCTTACGTACATGTACATGTACATGTATAAGTTTGTGCATGGTTGTGCTTATGAATGTGCTCCACAGTATCTTTGGGAGCTTACGTACATGTACATGTACATGTATAAGTTTGTGCATGGTTGTGCTTATGAATGTGCTCCACAGTATCTTTGGGAGCTTACGTACATGTACATGTACATGTATAAGTTTGTGCATGGTTGTGCTTATGAATGTGCTCCACAGTATCTTTGGGAGCTTACGTACATGTACATGTACATGTATAAGTTTGTGCATGGTTGTGCTTATGAATGTGCTCCACAGTATCTTTGGGAGCTTACGTACATGTACATGTACATGTATAAGTTTGTGCATGGTTGTGCTTATGAATGTGCTCCACAGTATCTTTGGGAGCTTACGTACATGTACATGTACATGTATAAGTTTGTGCATGGTTGTGCTTATGAATGTGCTCCACAGTATCTTCGGGAGCTTACGTACATGTACATGTACATGTATAAGTTTGTGCATGGTTGTGCTTATGAATGTGCTCCACAGTATCTTTGGGAGCTTACGTACATGTACATGTACATGTATAAGTTTGTGCATGGTTGTGCTTATGAATGTGCTCCACAGTATCTTTGGGAGCTTACGTACATGTACAATATCTGCCTCAAGCAAACAGGGCGGGTTCTTAGATCTTCTGGCTCATTTTTGTTAGTGGAAACGAGAACTATCCGCTACAGGGCAGTATCTGCCATTTGGAATTAACTCCCACCTTCACTTCGTCAAATTACATCATTAGATATCTTCAAGAGAGAGCTGAAATCTCTTCTTCTTTTCTTAAATAATATTTTTGAACTAAAGTTATTTGAATGGTTCGCGCCTTGATCAGTTTTCTGGATAAGGGCGCTCTCTACAGGTATAAATCTATATTATTTTGTACTATACATGTACATGAATGTACATGTACATGCATGCATGTTGTTCAAATGAGATTTGTAGGTTTGCATGGTGAGAATAGCAGGATAAATAGGTTTGCGGAGACACCATGTTTATTCTCTTTTGTGAGTAAGTGTGGTTCAGAAAAGAACTGGAGGAACTTGACGTTTCGAACAGTGTACTCTGTCTGTCCAGGATCCCTCTCTACACTACATACAGTGTAAGCCCCACTCCCAGTTGGAATCCAGCAGTCTCCTGAGCCTAAAGACGAGCAGAGTACACTGTTCGAAACGTCGAGTAGCTCCGGTTCTTTTCTGAACCACACTTACTCACAAAAGAGAATTTACATGGTGTCACTGCAAACCTATTTATCATGTTGTTCAATGCTGCATTATATTTCTTGAGAGAAGGATGAGGTTCGCTTGACATTGTTTGAGGCATCCTGACTCCTGAGATCCCCGCACGCCCCACTCATTCTTTGGCAACCAACTTGAGGAAACGCTAGATAGTGATGGCATGGTACAAAAGGCATGGGAGTCACCTACACTGTATACCAGTACTGTACGAGGGACAACAGGGCTAGATGAAATCAATAACAAACTGAAATCTGTCGTGCTGGACAGGGTAGTGTGGAGAAAGTGCTTTCATGGGGGCCCAGGCAGGCATTGGATTGATGTTCAAATTCCTCCAATTATTATTAGTAGAAGTACACATGTGTACATATTGTATAGCGTACAGTATTACAGTTTGAATGAAAGGAGGTGTTGAATTATTAAGCCTGCATCACCTCAGTTAGTTTTCACTGTCTCTTTGGTTCACTTCAACTTGGTTGTGTAGCCTGTGTGCAATGGAGCACGGGTACTGCAGGTGTTAACTAGCAAAAACATGCACATGCCAGGTGTACGGACATGTTCATAGTGACATGTGCTCACTGCCTAGCAAATACAAAACACAGCAGGATTTTTGCGATTTGTGTACACTGGTACAGTTTTCTGTAGGATTATTAGACTAGAAATTGTTGTGATCTGGTATCTACATGTACATGTAAGTACACACATGTATTCTGTGGATTTCTGTAGGAGTATACCGTGGGTTTGTTGTGGGATTATCAGGGACTGTAAGCATGGTAAGTGTAATGTATCATCTGTGGGTTTTCTGTGCGATTATCAGGGACTGTAAGTGTAATGTACATGTATCATCTGTGGGGTTTCTGTGGGATTCTTAGGGACTGTAATGTATTTTCGGTGAAATATTCGGAAATGTGATCCAGTGGGTTCAAGTGAATGAAAGGTATGCATGCCTCCTACAGTAGGTCTCCTGCAGCCTTGGCATCCACTCTCGCAGATCACACACTCCATTGATCTCCCACCACCGGGCATGGTCAAGTGATCAGCTACATGTACATGATGTAGCTTGGAAGTTCCTCTACATGGTACACTGTACATTGCACCAGTGGTCACGCAGGGCTGAGCCCATTGATCTTCACGCTGCAGGAAAATTCTACAGAGTGTTTTTATGAGCGTAGATAATACAGCAGTTACATGTACAGTACATGTACATGTATGTGCAGCCTCCTAGTGACGGGCACACAACATACTGTCCGAAACGTTGAGTCACCGGCTCTTCTCAGAGCCATACCTCATCAACCCCACCCCCTTCTCAAAAGAGATAACTTATTATGGGGACACCGCAAACTTTCCACAATGTGCTTCTGCACAGATGCAACCCTTGCAGGCAAAATTATTACATTCTCTTTGCATTGTTACGATAATTTCCTGTTCAGTAGAAGATGTGTCAAGTTACCCGTGATGAAAGCACTAACAGACTTTTAAACCAGTTTGGAAGAGTGCATTTGGAAGTATTTGTGGCAACAATGTCTAGATATCAGATGCAATGAAGGGGACATACGTGTACATGTACATGTACACGTACATGTATGTAGACAGGAAACTTTCAATGCCACAATCGGTGAGACAGCACACCGTTCCTAATCGTTCATTGTTGCGAGCAAATGCCTCTGCCTTGACCGGATATTTTCTGGAAGTACCGGAATGAAAACTTAATGATAAGTGAGATTATATTCTCTTTGAATAATTCACATTGTAGCTATCGTCTGCTGATGGCCACTGGTGAAGACTGTATACATGGCATTCTCGCACGCAATGTGTGCAGTTGGGTATTAAAAGGGATGGTTACCAAAGATGTATAACCGGTGACATGTAGCCGCCCCTGCTCGTTTGCCTGGTAGTCTTCACCGGGGGGCACCGACCAAAAGCATCTCAGCCTCTGAGTCGACTGGTTGGGGACAATCAACGGACCCCACGCACATACATGTACATGTACTGTACCATCCCCTGTCTGGACGTGGCTCGTTTGGACTCGGACTCTGTGCCCTCACCGATTTTGAGTGAGTCCCGGTGCTTGGGGCATACAACCAAGCTGAAGTACATACCCGGGTTCGATCCGAGAAAGTCGCACTCGAACTCAACAGGCCACATTGCAGACAGCATCAGGAAATCTTGCCAGAAAAAGCTAAAAAAAAAAAAACCAACAACGTTTTCTGGAGCTCCACCGCCAGCTGATTGGAGCGTATTCTTAACTTGGACTGTGTTTCAGCGTTTCAGGCGGTCCCATCCGCCAGCCCCCGTCCTGATGGCCCTGGGGAAGGCCGCACGACTCCTGCTCCTCCTCCAGCTGGAGTGGGGGATGGCGGGCCTCGGCGAGGCGGCCGGCTGCCCCTCGGCGCCCCGGCGGGCGAAGTGCCCGCCCTTCTGGCGCGAGTACGCCGGCCACTGCTACCGGGCTCTGGGCCACCTGGTGGGCGACTTTGAGAGCAGCGAGGCCCTGTGCCAGGCCCACTCCCTGCCGGGGCAGCGGGCCCACCTGGTGTCCATCCACAGCCCGGGAGAGGACCGGGTGGTGGCCTCGCTGGCGGCCAACAGCGGAGCGACCAACAGCGGAGTGACCGACGAGGGCTACTGGACCGGCTACAGCAACAACTCGGGCAAGATCGCCTGGACGGACGGCAGCTCGGTCGGCTACACCAACTGGATAGCGGGCCGGGACGTCACCCTATACCCCTGCGCAGTGTTGCAGCTAAAGAATGACTGGCTGTGGGAGTCAAAGCATTGCGGCAAGGGGACGCGACATCCCTTCTGCAAGATGCCCGTCAAAGAACTGTGAAAGACTGGCACTGTCTATTACAGTCACACACAATCGATGTGTCACATCGTTTGGTTGATGATCAATGATAATGACTGGCAGTGATCAGATGGGTCATTCGGTGGTGTGACATCCTGACACGAACCTTCTGCAAGATGCCCTTCAAAAAATGGAAAAAGGACTGAGAGAGAGTGCAGTTTACACAACGACAATCAGTGTGCATCATTCAATGAGGTTTTGGCCTTGCTCGACGTGATTTATCACGTCGAGCAAGGCCAAAAACCTCATTGAATTACATTCTCCTCGATGCAAACATCGTGTTATACATGTATCTACAGTGTGTGTCACTTCTTTAACTTGATGAAACACCTTTAAGCGAGGCACATTACTCGGAATATTGACTGAATCATTTTGCACAATGTGGATTTGAACTTTATTTTCACTGCACCCTACATGTACATACTGGGACGGTATTTGCAAAGGTACTGATGGACAGATGTATACACATGTATGGTACATGTACTGTACATTGTGTATGTTGTGATTGGCTTAGTGGTGATGTTGTGGTTGGCTTAGTGATGTAACAATAAATGTTCAGGTGAAAACTGGGAACTACTGTATATTGGCTCGCAGCCTGTCACATTCTCCTGTTAAAATGTCTGTCTGTTGTTCAAAACATACTGTACATGTACACATACACTACAGCTGTACCAGCTTTTGTTACAATGTACAGTACATGTACATTGCTGGTGGAGTCTAAAATGTCAATGGATATTGGGGAAAATGTGATTACAGATCAAAGATAGAAGTGAACTCTTCCCTAACTATTGAATGAACTTGGACTTAACAGGATTGTTCTCATTGGATGGAATGTTGAGTACAAAATAAAAAAAAGTGTATTGCAAACTGCTCACTGACTAAAATGACCTGGGACACATCTCAGTCAAAAGTTAGAGGGCCCGACGTTTCAATCCTAGCAGGACCTTTCAGCAAGGACCTGCTAGGATCGAAACGTCGGGCTCTCTAACTTTTGAGACTGATGGGTGGAATGTTGACGGATGTACTAGAAATGAGAATTCACTGACTTCAGACTGCAGGTGTATGGATGTATGGATTCTTAGACTTACATGTAGGCTACACGCAAGTATGTGAAGAAAACCAGCATCTCAGACAAACAGTCTCTATAAAGTACAAGCTTTACACAAGAGAATGATGGGACCAATAAATTGACAGACCCTCAACAAAACTGCAAAAACTATCGCTGTTGAGCTTTGATTTCAAACTATAGCCTCATTGGTGCTCCACATTGGTAATGGCAGCAAATTGGAACTCATTCAGTGCACAGTGTACACGTACTGTACGCATGTCAACAAGAATTGCAGTGTTTTCAAGATTCATTTTGGTTTCACAAATTTGACAGTCCCAAGTCTCCACTACTGAAGAGATCTTGCTGCCACACGTTGGTAGTGAATCATTAATTTCCGTTATAAAAAAAATAGTAAAAGAAATAAACAAATGATAAATTAACCACTGCTCTGCACAGGATGGGTGGCTCATCGGTTTGCAAACAACTTTGCTTAAAAAAAAATTATCTGATCGCGCCATGCCTCTGGGGGAGTGTCACTGAGAGCAAGCATATCAGTGTGATATATACATGTAGATGACCGTAGGTCTGCACATGGCGCGCTGTGGCGAAGACCCACATGTACCCAAGCCACGGGCACGGAGGTGTGGGGACGTAATTGAAACCGCCCCGGCGTGAAAAGAGGCAATTTTCCATCTGATTAGGAAGAGCCCTCGCTGCTGATGTGCAGGGCAATGGAGGAAGGTGCCAGTTGGCGAGTACCGGTATTTCTTTAAGAAACCAATCGATCTGCACTGAACCACTTTGTATAGTGGCATTGCACGTGCGTGAGGCAGAACCGCAGTATAATTCTGCGTGCTGTTCTGCAAAGAATGGTAATGGATTGTGCAGGATGCCAGTTTGCGAGAATTCCTTTGATTAGTCATAAACCCACAGATACCATGTAGTGGCATGTACACAAACATGTACCCCTGAAACACTTAGTGCCAGTGTACATGTACATGTACACATGTACGTACCACAGTATAATTCTGTGAGATGTTCTGCAGAGAATGTTAAGTGCTTTGGTACACACTGTAGTCAGTATTGGTATATTTACCCTTATGTCTGAACTGAAATGGAGTAATGGACACAGTAAAATTCATGTTCTTTCATGGGTTTTTTTCAACTTTCCTGTTCAGCTATCATCTTCTTTTGTTGCACTAGTTCAGATGAAGAGCAGTAACTTAATTTCAATTCACTGCATCAGATGACCTAATGTACAATATGTACATGTACTGTATAATCAGAGACCACTACAAATACATGTAGTATTCGTGCAATACATGTACAGTAACTACCGGGTACTGTACATGTATGCTATGCTTAATCCTGTAATCAACAATGGCAATGGCAATGTGGGCATCCCATTCCAATTCATGGATGCATAAATACAGACACAGATACATGTAGAGTAATAGTGTATAGTGTATTATATACTGATGAATTTCAGCATAATCAATAGAAACACAGCTGTAAGATCACACCACTGACTTTGCATCATGATTGAGACTTTGCATCATAACTGTGTGAATCAGATCTGCAGGATACCAGTATACATGTACAGTAGAGCATAGTCAAAATACAGCATGGTACATGTACATGTAGTGTGATCATGAGCTCTACTGAATGGTCTAAAATGGGAAAAGGGAGAGTGTACTGTGTAGTACTGTACAATTAGTTAATCTTCAGTATTTACACTGTAATTTAACAGAGTACTACCGTATACTTACATATAGGTTCGGTAGTTGCAGTTGTACAATTACCTGTGAAGAAGCTTGGACTTTGGCTACTGTGAACACAGTATGTATACTACATTTTGTTTGTGAAATTTTAGGGAAATTGTAAATCCATATGAAAATTTATACGAACATGTTGCAAACTGCATTTCTGAATGCAATACTGGTAACAAACTATACAAATCTAAATAATAACATTTAGAGAGACAAGCAGAGAGCTACAAACAACTCATCTTAGTGATCATTTACTGTACCGGTACATGTGTACCATACTACCATGATGAACAAGTAGAACAACCTCCTTTCTTATAATTATTGGATTTTCTTCTTCTTTTCTTCAGCTGAGATGGTACAGGGGGATGGAGACAGCGATCTTCCGCTGAATGAATCGGGTTATTTCATACGATAACTGAATGTTCAGTCAATTGGCTCTTTCAATTAACCCAAGGAGAGAATTCATTGCTTGCGATACATGTACATTGTAGACTCCTCCAACCCCCCGATCGCAGGGCGCGGCCAATCAGCACAACCCATGGCCACTTCACCATGACGATAAATCCAGTTACCCAAATCGGCCCGACAGGACTCCGGATCAATATCGCAAAATGCCGTCACCCGCGCACCGCACAGATCCATCAGCGATACTACGCACGGTTCATCTACTGTGTCCGGGAGTGACTGCATAGTGCATAATGGAGTGGTTTTTTTTTTTTGCCGCAGTCAAATGCAGTTCCATAATTAATGAAATCCCCTGTAGGTGTAGTGCATCCAGTTGGTACTAATCACGTCTCCAGTTCTCCACATCTGGTGTAATGTTAACTGCCAAAGAAACTCCCCGCCTGAATATTATTATAAAAAAAAAAACTGACACAAAGAATGCTAAGATGGGGCACTTTGTATAGTGGAACCAGCCTCTTCTGAAGTCAAGAAGTGAAATTAAAACTCTGAGTGCCGTGCTCTGTTTGACAACTTAAAACAGGGTTCTACATGTTTGTGTAACTTTAACTTTTTATCAGACGGCACAAGCAAGTATGTGTATGATTGGTTTATGCATAATCCCTGTCCGGGACTGTCTGTATCAGCTACAGTGTCAATCATGCATGCAGTACATGTAAGTACTGTACTTGCGCTTGAATATGCAAGCTGGGCTACTTTTTAAACCACTACGCAGTGCTCACAACATTTTTCAGTGCCAATGACCACCCCATAAAACAAAAAAAGAGAGAGAATAACATGTGCTATTTTTAAAACTCGCCAAACAATCAGAAACAACTGTGAAATACAAGTAAATTAAATTAATCAATAAGACTAAGACTCAAGAGCATGCTACATGTACAATGTACATGTACATATATATCATTATATCATGTACATGTACATTAAATCATTACATGTACACATGTACGTACATGTACATGTAGATCTACACCTGGCACAATCGGACGATGATGTGGCTTTTGTCATGCTACAGTACATATTGTTTTGTGGTACATTTGTACATACATGTACATGTGGCCTGAAAAGAGTCTTACACAATATTTGAGTGGTGCTCAGATTTTCAGCAACACCACTACCACTCTGGGTATCATCATGTCAACCAGCCAGCTACATGTACAATGTACATGTACAGGTGTATACATGTACATTTACCGACATGTACATGTACATTGTACATGTACATGTACTGGGCCAACAAATACATGTATCGTGGGAACCCCCGTTTTCGACGCTACACGTTTTCGACGCTTAGCCTTCTAACTCACATCGCACTATGAAAACAACTCCCTATAACGATCTCAGACTTCATATCTTACAGTTGGTTTCCTGCTCTTGTCCGTCACCGAAAATGTGGAAAGTTAAGACTTTTCCAGTATGCCAAACTCGTGTTATTCAAAAAGTTGCTCTTTTGGGGTCTATTTTCCTAGGTACAAAATTGGCAGTTGCTTCGAAGCTCCAGTTTTCTTTATTGTTGGTCCTAAAAAAAATCTGAGTTTACCATAACAAGCCCCAACATCCGTAGAAAAAAAATATATCACGCAACTTGAGGCAGTCCGTTCTGGGTCAAAACTATGGAGGGCTGGAGGCTACTATAGGGCGGCTCGCTTATATAATTTTTTTAATATTTTTTTTATTATTATTTAAAGACAAAAAGTAACATGGCCCAATAGGCTTTTTAAAAAAATGAAAAAAATAAAAGAGTAGCTAGAGAAAGTACCAAGAAGGAGGAAATGTGTCTCTTGAGTGAAATTTGGAAAGGTCATAACTGAAGAAGCAGTGAGAAAGAGGATTGTGGAGTTTTTTTTAAACGTCACAAAAGAAGACATCAACAAGACCAATACGTTTTAAGCATAAATTAATGATTTAAGGAAAGTGTTAGAAGCAGTGTCGAAAAAAAAAACCAAAGATGAACACAAAAAAACATACAGGGAAGAATTTTACAGTGCCACACAGCATTTTGAGTTATTTTAAGAATTTATTTTGCGTTTGGCTGCACTGGGACACCTTACTAAACACCACTGACGAAAATAGGTGACGATGCTTACTGAGCGGTGCGCCGCGGACGTCAACAAAACCGGGTAATCTTACGGAAGTGACAGGCTTGATCAACCTTCTCTATGATTATTCTAATACTGTAGTCTGTGGTGTGGACAAAGTGACTGGGACCTCTTTTAGTGTGATACTTTCGTCCACATTGTTCAGTTTGAAGAAAAGTCCTTATATCGTCGAAAACCGGTTATTGGAGGATACAATTGAGTGTGATATTTTCATTTTAATATCACCTACACATACATGTACATATTGTAACCATACCAGTACATACAATGTACATGTGTATTACCGGTACATGTACTGATACAACACACCACCTTGTTCCAGCCACTACCAAGGGGGTGTGCCTTAAATTTGTGACCTGTATGTGTACACTTGAGGTATGGTCTAGATTTCTTTCACCCTATTTTTGTTTTTAAGTGGAGTTTTCTATTTTTGTCCAGTGTACAGGCCAAAGTTCAATCAAGGAGCTCCATCATTGTCCATGGTTCAATCAATCTTATTCATCAGTCCCAAGTCACAAATCTACATGTACATGTGTATAGGCCTACATGTACACAATGTACATGTACATGTATATTACATGTATTGATGTGTTTGTACACTGGCAGTATAATGTACAGTGTACATGTGTACACGTGTACTGATGTTTGCTTTGAACAGTACCGGTACATTGTACAATACCATGCATACACTGTACAAAATCATAATGCATCTAAAGGCTACTGCTACCGGTCTGACATTCCTATGCACAGCCGCCTACATGTACATGTACATGCATGTAATGTACATTACATGGCCTATACATGTACAGTACATGTACAGTACAGTACATGCAGTACTGTAAGACTCGGTGCAGCCTGATGATGCACTCTGCTGAATGCCTGTGACATTAGCCTTAGCCACAGTCATTACATGTATGTAATCCAGATCCTGCCTGGGCAGCTGTCTGTCACTGATGGGTCCAACTGATCCCCCATGCTCTTAGTCTTATTACATGTACTACAATTAGTAGACATACATGTACATGTACATACATGTACATGTACATGTAGGTACACACTGTACAGCTCTCACTTTCACAGTACTGTACACTGTACATGTACATGTATGAGCTGCAGTTTTGCCAGGCTGCATAATAATCAATCAGGCCTCTCTGATAACAGATGTCCAGACGCACTGCTGGTAACATATACATGTAACAGGTACATGTACTGTACATTTGTAACCTTTCTCTGCAAATGTTGTGTGAGTGTACATGTGCGTATGCATGGAGCCTTGGAGGAGTACAGTACATGTGTAAGACATGTACAATGTACATGTATACATGTACATGTACCTGTACATTGTACATATAAATGTGTTGTACAGTACATGTACTTACTGCAATTGATGCTTCAGGTGAAGCTTATCGTCGTCAAATCCTGATCCGGATCACAGAACTGATCCCTCTTCTTACAATGACTAGACATGAACAGAATGTCATTCAAAATGATTAGAGGGCCTGTGGGACCTTAATATCATGCTTTGGTATTACTCCATAACAAAATTTGTCTACATGTACAGTATGTACGGTACATGTAGTGGTGTACCGGTAGGTACATGATGACAGTACTGTACCGGTACATTGTACAGTACAGCTTGGTGGTCCAGAGGTTATAAATAAGACATCATCACGGAAAGCAGCAGTCATGGGTTCGAATCCTGCCTGAGTTGTCTCTGTATGTTTTTTTTTTTTCAACAGGCAATCGGGCAAAGCATACAATGTAGGGAAAACTAATGTTGAAGTATTACAAAACTGTTACAATTTGCTTACCAACACGCACGGAGCTGAAATTTATTCAGATCTCACAAGTTAGGGTCAACTGGTGATGGAATGGTTGTTACTACTACTGTACAGTACAAAAACTCATGCACTCTCTTCCAAATAGATTTGTCTTTGAGTGAACAGTATACAGGAGAGGGTCTGAGACTTTGATGTATTGTGTAAAGAAGGATCTTTCCCAATGCCTGGCTTTGAGGCCCATCTTAAAGGAATAGTGTACTACATGTATATATCTCCATATATAAATAAGTAACTGTACTACTACACTGTACACTGTGTACATGTACCGGCACCTACTGTAGACAGCTGTCAGTACAGGTGGTAACCACAGACCTTTACCTGATGGATCCCTACTCTTCCCCTCCGGATCAAATTCAATTTGCAGTGTCTATGGGAAGGATTCACAGGCAAGGATTTGCAACCGTATACCTCCCCTCCCCCCCCCTAAGGTATGCATGATTTTGTTTTCAAGTGACAGTCACATTTTCCCTGATACAGACAGGTACATGCATAATGATTCATGGGTCTGAGTTGTTCCACATGGATTGAGAATATTGATAAGTGATTCATCGGCGATTTGCTGTAAAGTCAACCAGGAGGTCCACTTGAATCAAAGTAAACAGTGACGTATGCAGTTTATCGGTGAGCGGGATCTGCATCAAGTCTGGAAAAGTACACGTGTATTTGTTCAGTCGCGCTGTAACAATCTCCAGGCATTCCGGGCTCAAAGGCCTGTGTGAGCATGGACAGTGTGAGTCTGTGAGATGATGGAATTGGACCATAGACGATGACTTCTACATGAAGGATTTACCAAGTATCCTACCGGTAGCAGGACCTTCGAAGGATCCTGCTCAGATCCTGATCCTGCTCTCAGACATTGCTTGTAAACACGCACAGTAGGATCCTAGAAAATTGAGCAGGATCTTTCTCAGCACTTGGTAGACCTTTGGGAAAGATCCTGTTTGGGCCAAAGGGTCAGGTTAGACCTTTGGCTCCTCCTTAAATTGGAAGGATGGGCCAGATATTTTTCTTACTTACATACATGTACATGTACACAGCAGGCCTACTTACTGTAGCTTAAATAGATTGTGTGTCAACACAGTGCATTCAATTTAGCCATGGCAGAAGCGAAGCTATGAATGATCAACTTGCTGCTCCAATGTGACTTGGTGTACTGGAGCTGAAATGAGGTCAGCCCTAGATGGTCACACCTCATGCGTGAGAACAAAATTGGATTTCTGCTAGGATCGAAACGTCACACCGTCTCCTTTTTGGAGATTTGCATAATTCAGATCATTTTAATCAGTAACTTAGTAAGCAGTTTGAAGCACCTGATTATTGCATGCACATGTACTGATACCTTAAAGTTTGGGAGTCAGTTGAAAAAACCAACAACAAGATTTCTGATCCTGATTGGTAAGACATTTTTTTAGCAGAGTGACACTGAATTCACTGCCCTAGGGCCTACACTAAATACAGTCCAGCAGAAATTTGTTCAAGCCTGAATGAGCACAATTTAAAGGCAGGTACCAGTTTAGTCTCTGAACTTGGGCAACGAAAGTGCTTTTGTTACTTTCAGTCCTCTTTACAAACTGACGGAACAGGAATGGATGTGGAGCAAAAAATTTAAAAAGGAAATGAAAAATTGCAGGCATGCATGCATAACATTAGGTACAGTAGTTGCGGTGACCGTAACCCTCATCCTCCCCGGGGGTCGGAACACTGACGGTTCACACTTCACAGGAACAGATTTAGAGGAAAAAAATACAAAAAGAAAATTACAAGGCATGCATGCATCTAGGCCTATTAAAGGCTAATGTTAGGTAGTTGCGGTCACCGCAACCATCATCCTCCCGGGGGTCGAAGGTCTCCGGCTCTCCGTCCCTCAGGAAGGATGAGGGTAACGGACTTACGGTCAGCGCAACTTTGATTGTTTGAACTAAACGTTAGGTATTTGTCATTTTTATCAAAGTTTGAAGCCATTCAAAGAATTTAATGGAAGCAAGTTGTATTTGATCATTCACAGAGCAAGGAACTATATGACATGATTTGACTAACTAGTCTCTAGATGTAGATCAGACCCAAACTAAAGAAAACCAGTGAAAAAAAGGCCTACATGTATGCCATAGGCCTTGGCTCAACCTTTCTCTATGATTGTATGAAAATTGTGTGTACATTTAATTGAAAGACTTCTAAATTTGCACCCTTTTTCACAGAACTGAAGGGGATCCCATAACTAGTTTGAAAATGTCATTTTCATTTTGTGCTCTATTCGGGTCAGATTACTCAGCAATTCACACTCACTTCCACTTACACAGTTACAGACACGAGTCATTAAATATCATTATTATTAATTTACCGACTGTTTACTCTTGTGAATTTCTCGAAAATTTATTTTCAGCATTGCTCAAAAACAACTCCTCATCCAAACTGAATGGAAAAGAGAAAACAAATATTGGTTATGAAAAACAACTCCTCGTCCACACTGAACGGAAAAGAGAAAACAAATATCGGTTATGAATGCTGTACCTGCCATAATGGCCTTAGCTGGGTGAGTCGACTTCCCACCGGTCCGCATCGGGGCGGCCAACGCCAGCGGCCGTGCCTGGCCGAACGGTGGGTTCAAACGACTCGCTGCGCCCGTCGGCTGCAGCGCAGAACACGCTGCCGGTGACGCGGTGCGCTCGTGGATTCCGGAGCAGTCGCTAATCGTGCCTCGTGTGCTCATTTTTGCAGCCTTAGCCCGTCCAATCTTTGTTGACAAGTGTTCAAATTCTTCCCTCTGCACAACAAGGGGACGATTTTATATCTCAACCGGGACACAAACACGTCGTTTTTCGGATAAAACCGGATACACTTTTGGCCAACGCTGCGCGGGGTCAAAATACACGAAGCATCCGATGTGCTGGACCAGCCCCCTTATGAATATTCATACTTCTTTACATAATCACGCACTTTACCGCTCAGTCACGGGTACGCACGGGATTTCAGATATTGTGGCAACAGGAACAATGGAATATACCATTATTTTCAGCATGGTGAACATGTTTCACATAGTAAAATAAAAACTGAACAAATTGATGAACACTTTCGGCGATATTCATATTAAACGTATATTTTGTGACAAATAAAATAAAACTGGCCTTAAAAGAAAGATATTTGTGTATAAATAAAATATCTTTGATATTCTATTTTACGTACCTCCCCTCTAATATTCTAATAGATGAGCCCGTTGCTATGTACGCACATGTGTGATCTGCCATACACCAGTGCATTGCCATCATTTTGACGACAAGCAACAACTGAGACCAAAGTTACACCCACGTAAGCGTTTGAGAAAGGACATCCGTGAAAACATTCGGTAAGTTACATTATTTTACAAGTAAGATTTTGGTAAAAGATTGGAATTCAGGATGGAATTGAATTATAGTGGCAACTTCAACGATCTAAGTGTTTATATCATTATCAATGATTATTCATATTGATAATGTAATGATTTACAAAAATGTTGCAAACTGCTTCAATTTGACTTTGATTGAGAAAGGTCCTGCTAGGATCGAAACGTCAGGCCCACAAATTTTGAGATTGAAAAATCAATCTTAATTGAAAACTGAAACTAGTGTAGTGTACTGTTGGGCCTAAACTTTGTAAGTCGATTATTATTATTCAAGCTCCATAATTATAAAATTAAGTAAAAGTAAGTCTCGTTTTCTTCCACAAGCACAAGTTTGAATATTATTATTTTTTTTCCGTTTTTAAGAACAGTCATTGGTCCAAGATGCGTAAGTCGAAACTCGTAAAGTCGTAGTCGTAAGCAGGGCCAAGGTACGTACCACTACTTCAGAGTACTTGGTACCAAGTTCTGATACTGTACTGCATTCTTTTCTTTTTTTATTGCCTATACTTTTATAGACATTTCACTGAATTTGTCAATGTACTTTTGTATTTACAGCGATAAAAAAAAAATCCAGAACAAAATGGCCAAGCTTGTCAGTGCACCGCCCAAGTTCACCCACCAGGAGTGGGCCTACTCCAACAAGACCAACTACGACAATGCCGAGAAGCAGCGAGGGAGTGCTGAGCGCCTCATCGACGAGAGTGAGCGGCTCATCGACGAGACGGACGAGGTGACCAAGCGGACGCAGAGGGACGTCAACAAGAAATTCGGTGAGGAGGAGAAGAAGGATGGATCGGTGATGAGAGTTTTGTGTGCGGACAGTCCCCCGAATACCACAAAAAAAATATTTCAAAAGTTGACCTACCTTGCACACTAGACAATTAATCTCAAAATGTCACGCCCTGTATATTTTTCAGATATACATTTTGTAATTTCATAGAACTGCCTAAGAGTAAGACTGAAAATTTGCTAAGCAGGACATTTCTCCCTTGTGTTAATGGGATTACAAACTGCACTGCGATGTGATGTCAATTGCTTTTGACTTATATTACACTCTTCTTTACTCAGCATAAACACAAAGTGGAGTTTGGGTTGGCAAGGTGATCCTACAAACCCTTACTTTTTGTGCTTAATGCAAATTTTGGTGTTTAAGCGGATCTATGAAATTGGTCCCAGGTTGGGCTTCGATTTCTATCCATAAGTTGATACAATTCATCATGAGACAAGCACAGCTATCTTGACACAGTTCCCGTTTGCAGACACGTCAACCATCAAGCAGCGTTATCTGGCTATGAAGTTTGCCCCTTGTTGAAATAATTGTTGTTGTTTTTTTTGTTCACTGGAATTCTAGACCAGAGAACTCGTGACATCTCATTCTGGAAGGACGAGCTGAACCGGAAACTGGACGACTGCAAGACGGAGATTGACACCCTGCTTGCCTACAAGCAGAGGCTGGAGAACGCCCTGGAAGCCTGCAACGAGCCCCTTGCCATCGTCAACCAATGCCTGCTCTTCAGGTACGATATCCGCCTGCTGAGTGCTGATCCGTTTTGAAAGAGAAGCGCTTCAACACTGGCAAAGATGGGCAGACTTTCCTTCTCCTTGACTCAAACATCATATCACATCTATGATGCAACGTGTTACCCGCCGCTAAACATATGTCTTTATTCAATACTACCATACAACCTCGACAACCTTGGTGGTCCAAGTGGTTCAGACGTCTGCACTACAAAGTAGGAGTCGCAGGTTTCAATCCCGCCCGAGCTGCCTGTTTTTTGGTTTTAGCGGCAATTGGGCAAAGCACTGAGCATACAGTAGGAGCAGCTTTTTCAATTACAAATCAAACAAGTCAAACAGGCAAAGGATGTCCTCAAACAAAAATTGTACATAAGTTATTTGTTTCAAAAATTAGAGGGCCTGACGTTTCGATCCTAGCAGGGCCTCAATCAAAGGCATAGAGACTTTGCCTTTAAAGGGCCTGCTAGGATCGATACGTCAGGCCCCCTAACTTTTGAGATTCATGTATTGCAGGTCATTTTAGTCAGTGAGCAGTTTGCAACAGTTCATTGTATTTTCTACAAGTTATTTGTTTGATTCTAGTGGTTTTTCATGGAATTGCTGGTACCCGATGAGGAAATTCAAACAAATTTATTCACAAGTTATTTGTTTAATTCTTAAGGATTTTCACTGAATTCCCGGTACCCGATGATTTCCAAATGACGAGCGCCCGGATCCTGAACTACCGGATGTTGCCCACAGGCCTTAATAAATAGACCGTAATTAAATAGGACCCCCATACTTTCCTCCTTCCTTGGCAGGGAGGGGCGGGTGGCCATCGACCTGGTCCACGACGACGTGGAGCGCAACCTGCTGAAGGAGCGGGAGACGGTGCAGGGCGTGATGGCGCTGCTGCGCCGCACCCTGGACCAGACGGTGGAGCAGCTGCGGGTCATGCGCTCCCGCCGCTACACGCTGGAGAAGGACCTGACCGACAAGTTTTCCGCCCTGGACATCGACCAGGACTGCCGGCAGCTGCGGGACGACAGCCCCCAGCTGACCCTCAAGCAGGGGGTGGCCAGGATAGAGAGCAAGTAAGTGTGGATTTTTTTTTTTTTTGTGGCGGCACCCGCGTTGCAAATCATCTCTTTTGATGCAGAGTGTGGCTCGGAAAAGTGCCACGTAGCAGGAATTATTACTGGGATGACGCCCAGTCAAGTCACTCTTCAGTTCCTTGGGGAATATAATTTCTTTTTACTAGTAGTGAATAGACTAACATGTTGTCAACATCTCTGGTTAGAAGCCGAATACTACATGCTACATTCACTTGTAGTGAATAGTGACAAGAACGGATTCATAACTTATGTATTAATTAAAGTTCTGATTGGTAATTTGTAGAAAGACAATGGTGCACTCAGAAACAACTGTATTAAGTGCTTAATAATGTTACGTATTATTATCACAATTATACAGTATCGAAAATTAGGAGGGCCTGACGTTTGGATCCTAGCAGAGCGGGATCTTTTTCAAAGGCAGAAAGACAATGACGTCCTGCTAGGCTCCAAACGTCGGGCCCTCCTAATGCTTTTTGGTCATTTCAGTCAGCAAGCAGTTTGCAACACTTTTGCATGTCACTATCATACAGTGTTAATTATGTCAAATGGGGCAAAACCCCTGTTGTGGTACAATTGTCTGATAAGATTTGAGGGCTTGCATGGTGGAAATTACCAAGTAGGAGGTTTTGCGGTGACACCATGTACATCATCTCTTAAGAGAAGGAGTATGGCTCTTTCTCCTGACGATGGGCAGAGTACACACTACCCGAAACGTCAAGTTACCTGCACTTTTCAGAGCCAGACTGCTTCTGTTAAGAGATGATGTACATGGTGTAATCGCAAACCTCCTACTTACATTCTACTCGACAGTCGACACAAAATCATATATGATCTTGGTCTTACTTCATCTAAAAAAAATTCTCCCCCCTTTGCAGCTCCTCGACCCCCGAGGACTGGCAGAAGTTCACCAACGAGAACATCCTGAAGACGGAGCGGGACCGCAAGAACGCGGTGGACCTGCGGGCGGTCATCGACAGCCTGCTGGAGACCACGGAGGACGACATGAAGAAGCAGGTGGCCGACACCAACCTGGCCTTCAGGAAGCGCATCGACGAGACGCAGGCCACCAAGTCGGAGCTGGAGACCCACCTGGCCAAGGTCAGTGGCCTCGGTGGGCCGGGGGGTGGGGGGGGGGGGGCAGATGAACCGAATCATCATCATCAACTTTGTTGCCTTCTGTAGATTCAGTGCCATGAATAAGGGCATTATCATCACTAATTAATTGACACCTTCATCATAGTCAGAATCACTCTGAAAAAGTTCTTAAAAGTCAGAGTCTCCGGAGTCCGAATCCAGTAAAACTTCTTTTTTTTAAATGCAACCTTGGAGTCCATTGTGTCTGTCTTTTGTTTCAACTCGAGTATTTTTGATTGGAAAATATGACTACCTGTTTCGGGTTGTGTGTAGTCTGCCCTTCGTCAGGAGACTCAGTGCAGAACACTCACTACCCAAAACATTGAGTTACTGAGTCTTTTCAGAGCCATACTCCTTCTCATAAGAGACGATATACATGGTGTCAAACCTTCAAATCTTATACGAGGAGAATATACTTCATTTGACATGTAATCAACACTGTACAATAGTAATACCTGTAATCTTATCATTCGTTGATTTTACCGTCTCTCTTTCTCTCCCAAACCCGCCTGATTCCAGGTCCTGGGCCAGATCCAGGAGATGGAGAAGAACATCCAGAACCTGACGCGGGCCATCGAGGAGAAGCAGGGCCCCATGATGCAGGCCCAGACCCGGCTGGCCGCCCGCACGGGCCGGCCCAACGTGGAGCTGTGCCGCGACCCCGTCCAGTACCGGCTCATCAACCAGTCGGCCGAGATCGACCAGAGCGTGGCCCAGCTGCAGGCCATGCTGGCCGGCGCCGAGGACAACCTCAAGGGCCTGATCCGCCGGCAGCAGACGCTGGAGGAGGACATCGACGTCAAGTCCCGCTCCGTCTACATCGACCACGCCAAGTGCATGGGCCTGCGGCAGAGCATCAACATCAAGAAGTACTGAGGAGGAGGAGGAGGAGGGCAGAGAAAGAGGAGGGAGGCCGGCCGTACGGAACCCCCCCCCCCCCCCCCCCCCCCGAGCCCATAGCTGCCAACCTATCTTAAAGGAAATCAGGACTACTTCTGCTAGAAAAGAGGAATCACAGAGCAAACTACATAGGAATACATGTGTGTTTCCAAGGCAAAAATCAGAATCTGCTGTCAAGAGCTTGTAAAAAGTGATAAATTTGTATCAGAAAAGAGGAATGATTCCTCCAAAATAGGAATGGTTGGCAGCTATGCAAGCCCGTCAGGACTTTTGTCAGGAAGTTAATACAAAACAAAACTGCTCACTGATTAAAATGACCTGCAATACATGAATCTCCAAAGTTAGAGGGCCTGACGTTTTTATCCTAGCAGGACTTTCTCAAAGGCCTTTGAGAAAGGTCCTGATAGGATTGCAACGTCAGGCCCACTAAATATTGGGAACTTTGTCACACTGAGAAGTGCTGATGGGCCCGTCCAACACTGTGCTGTACTTTCTTGTCCAATGCATGAGGGCACACTGTAGAAATTACGTCATGTGCATAAATGGTCTATGCTTTCATCCAAGATGGCTCAATTAGCAACTTCAAAAGCAACTTTTGAATGCATCTGTCATATTAGTGCCAATGATATTCCTCCATTTTGATCCGTCCAATCTAGGCTTCCATTCATTGCTAATTCAGCCACTATGTACCTTCATTCCGTATAATTTGTATTTTTATTAGGATTTTTTCTGATTTCAGCAATTACGATTAACTTTCAGTGTAGCACCGAAACGATTTTGAAAGGGAAATATGTATAAAGAATTAATGCAAAACCATGTTGTCAGGTACATTATAAGATGGTACTAAGTGCACATAAGCTATGTAATTAAGATTACTGAATGCAAATTTTGATTTGTTTTTCTCCTTAATTGAACCAGTTTGCCCATCTTTGTTCAAAGTTAAACATTGCCTACAATGTATATGCTCAGGCCTAACTTCATTCAAAGTTTTGGGATCAATAACACGCATTGATCCCCATTCTCAAGTCAACTTAAAACTTAGTTTTACAAACCTATAACATTTAAGATATATGACTTCCAAAACTCACGGAACTTGATATTTGAGGGAAACCTGTACTCGTGTACTGCTGTACTGTAAATTATTGTGGTTTATTTGTACATTATTTGAGAGTTTAAGGAAAGAAGTTATGTGCATCTGTACCTGTAGTTAATAAAAGTTTACCTCGTAACGAAACATGAAAACTTTGTCTACGTTATTTTGTTTTTAAAATAATTTTCTCATTACCAAAATATAAGTCCTTATGGATGAAAATATCTCCATATTAATATGCGGACAGTGTGGTGAAACCATGTTAAGTTCATAGGGGGCTCGGCATGAGGGCATAAGTGGGTTCAGACGCTACAATCACTTTATGCCCTTCTGCTGGGAACAAAGTCCATCTGGTCCGTTTTATGGCTTTTTACAATTAGTTTTTACTTCATCATGACGTAATGTGTCAACACGGAATGTGGATAGGATTGAAGCGCGTACAAAATGGAAAAAAGAACAAATGAGGCCAAAAATAAATAGTTCTGCTTCCGGTTACCCGACTGACCCTATTTCTAGCCTGCGACCCTAAAATTGTTATCGGGAAATAATGATAAATATAAATTCAATGTGTAATTTTATCGTATTAAGGCTTGACCACATGCAGATGCCTTCATGATTGTACACCAAAAAAATTGGCCAAAAAAACCAATTCCCGACCTACCTACCCTATTTTGAAATGACATGTAATCGGAAGCAGAACTATTTTTCGGGGGTCTTAGCTTAGTAACCTTCTTTTGCCCTTCTGAAAGGCACCTGACAACTTATCTCTTAAAAGAAATATGGCCCTGAAAAGAGCCGCACAGCTCTAAAAAGATGGCTGACATGGTGTCACCACACACTTTCCAAATTGTGCTTCTATCATGCAAACCTACAGGGGCAAATTTCATAGAGACGCTTAAAGCGTGAAAATATGCTAAGCGTGAAAGGTCTACTCCGTGTAAACAGGATTACGAACCACATTATGATGCGATGTTAATTGCTCCTGACTTGTATTCCACTGTTGCTCAGCATGAAACACAAGTGAAGTTTGGGTTGGCAAAGTGATCTTGTGGGCAAAGTGATCTTGTGGGCAAAGTGATCTTGTGAATCAAGACATTTTTATGCCTGAACACATTTTGGTGCTTAATTAGCGGCTGTATGAAATTGGCCCTAGGTCTTCTTTAAATTTTCATTTTTAAACAGAATAGGTGAATAGACAAAATACAATAGGAATGCATGTAGCATGCCCATTCCTGGCCTACTCCTTCTAGAGACATAATTGTTAAGATTTAGGCATGTTGGAGTACCAAATGTACAATGGAACGTTGATATAATGAACGCCGATATACCAAACATTCGGCTATAACAAACATGCCCTTTGCCTCCCAATTTTTGTGTATAAAAATAATTCTAGGAGTGCAAGCACTTCGCCAAGAGCATTGAGCATGTGTGTGAACGCTTGGTCACGAGCTTGTGTACTACGTCATGAGCACAATCATGAGTACTCAGTTGTTGGAAAGCAAGCACAATACAGGCAATGGGGAACAATGCAGGGATTTTCCTGTGAGTATGGATGATGAGCTTGGGTCTATATCCACAAGAATGACCATGAACACATAAGCCACAGTCTCGTGACGTCGGGCAGAGTACACACTGCCCGAAACGTTGAGTTACCAGATCTTCTCAGAGCCACACTCTTCTCAGAGCCACACTCCTTCTCGAAAGAGAAGTGTTACATGATATCACCGCAAACCTTCCACCCAGTTGTTCAACAAAGACATCAATAATAATGCACAGATGAACAACAGTGGGCAAGTGCACGGAGGCCGCCATTTTGAAAAGAAAAAAACATGGGGAAAGTTGAAGTGAGCCGTTGCTGGCATAAACCATGGGCAAAGTTGAGTGCACACCAAGCAACACATACCAAATGCACTTTAGTCAGGTCCCCCATGCCATTGTGGTATCCAGACAACGATTTCAATAGGTGCCGTCCATCTATAACCTAGTTATACATTTCTCTGAGTTGTTCAACCATTGTTTTCAATCTTGAAATGGTGTCCCGTGTTGACCTCAGCGAGTGTAGCCTACCGTACATTCTCACTGGTGGTGCATCACCTTCGGATATTGGACACTGCCTTGCTGTTTTCATTTGACGTCTCCGCGGCCCCGACCGGCTGCATTCCCTCGTAGTATGTCTTGATGTAGTGAATGATTTCAAACATGACCTTGAGGACAGGAAGAACACGAGAAGTGGACTGTATATGGATATCAACTGATCGACTGAGGTACCCGCCACTATACAAAATGTGAATCTACCGCACTACCTTATCCAGCTGAGGGGCCAAGTGGTTAAGATGTCTACCCAAGAAAGCAGGAGTTGTGGGTTGGAGAACTGCCTGAGTTGCCTATAAAAGGCTGTGTAATTGTTTTTCTTCAAGCCAGCAATTGGGAAAAGCACTGAACACACTTATATTAGGGCAAATCTGCATTTTCACCATATCCAAGGGGTGGACTGATTGCAGACCAACAAATTGCTCTGTGGTCATTGACACCACTTCAAAATTGATCCCACGTTGTGCTGTGAGATTGCATCACACAAACTAGAATGAAAATGAGCAGGACGTGCAGGCTAAATAGACAGTTTGTGGTGACTGATTACACCCAGTGTATAATCTCTTTCAAGGAGTGTGGGTCTGAGAAAAGCTTTTATATTTCAAGCAGTGTCTTATTCCCATTGTCAGCAGTCTCCTGACGACAGCCACAGAACACACTGCCTGAAGGGTTGAGTTTAATACTGGCTTTTCTCAGAGCCACATTCAGTCTTGAAAAAGATTATGCACATTTGAGTCACCTCAAGGATTATGCACTATGTTTCCGCAATGCAAACCTTCAAAGTCTCCTCTAACACTGAGACTGGAGAGAGGTTTTTCCCACTGCTATGGAACAAGTCATGAAGATAACCCATTCGTTGATACTTAGACTCTCAGTCATTGATTATCTCGCCACCTACCTCTACGGCAATGAGTAGTATGATCATCCACTCCAGCTTGAGTGAGTGACGCTCACTCAGGTGAGTTCTCATCAGCTCCACCAGCTCCGAGCAGTGGTTGAGTTTCTCATTGGTAACCTTGAATGAGAGTGAGCAAGAGAGAAGGAGATAACAAGAGAGATACAGAGAGAATATGTGGACCAAGATAAAGAAAGAGAAAGAGAGAGGGAAAGAGAAAGAGAAACAGGAGAAAGAGAGAGGATAATTATAGAGCAAGAGAGGAAATGTAGGAAATGTGAGACAGAGAGAGAGAGAGAGAAAAAAGAGAGAAAGAGAAATGGAGAAAGAAAGCGAAAGAGAGGCAAGAGAATGAAAAAGAGAGAGAGAGAGAGAGAGAGAGAGAGGACGGAGAGCAAGAGAGAGGAAAGGGAGAGGAGAGAGACAGGGGAGTGGAAAACGAGAAAAGGAGAGAGAGAAAGTGAGAGGGAAGAGAAGAGAAAGAAAGAGAAGATGGAGAGCAAGATAGAGAAAATGGAGAAGAGGGAGACAGAGAATGTGGAGAAAGAGAGAGCGAGAAAGGGATAGAGAAAAAGAGAGAGAAGATATCAGAAGGAAAGAGAGAGGGAGCCACAAAATGGAGAGCAAGGGAGTGGAAAGGGAGAGGAGAGGAGAGGGAGGGGAGGGGAGGGGAGGGGAGAGAAGAGATGAGAGCAGAGGAGGGGAGAGCAGAGAAGAGAAGAGAAAGAAAAAGATAGGAAGAGAGAGGATGGAGAGCAAGAGAAAGAGGGAAGGGGGGGCGAGAGACAGAGACAAAGAGGAGAAAGATGGAGAGACAGAAAGAAAGAAACAAGAGAAGAGAAGAGAAAGAAAAAGATAGGAAGAGAGAGGATGGAGAGCAAGAGAAAGAGGGAAGGGGGGGCGAGAGACAGAGACAAAGAGGAGAAAGATGGAGAGACAGAAAGAAAGAAACAAGAGAAGAGAAGAGAAAGAAAAAGAGGGTGACAGTGGATTATAGACAAAAAGAGAAAGAAAGAGGAACAAGTCATCAACTGCGCTTGCAAGGACTGTAAAGGTCGGCACTGCCGATTCCTTCAGCTCCATTTCTAACAATCATCACAAAGTGACCATGAATACAAAAGCAAGAAGCGTTTTTAAAAGAAACAGAGAAGGGCGGGAAAGAAGGGGCAATGGAAGATCAGACTCCGAGACTTCAGACAGAGATGCGGACGCACCCTGGTCCGGCGGCCGATGCTGTAGAACTGGCAGGTCTTGCTGTAGAGCTCGTCCAGGTCATCCCGGTCCCAGTAGAAGTCAGGCGAGATGAGGAGGTCCGAGCTGAGGTTGATGCGGTGCCGGAGCGAGAAGAGCTCGCCCGTCTTGCTCATCACCTCCTGCCGGGACATGGTGAGGCGCTGACCTCGCTTCAGACTCTTTTGGAAAGCGGGACGAGGCGAGAACACAAAAAAAACACCACAATTATTGACTGAAATAAGCACAGTCAGTTATAAGAATTTGGATTTTGGATAAGGCAAAGTGCTTCAAGGGTTTTCTTTTCTGCAGCTCTGCCCTACTAGGCCAGGACCCTTGACATCTTTCTGGTCATCTCATTCTTACCTCTGGTATGCTTTCAAGGGAAGACGTGAACTTGTCGACCGATGACTCCCAAATGCCCAATTTGACTAAAAAATGGACACAGAACAGGCAGCGCAGATTTAAAAGGAAATAAACAAAGTAACAGGGGCCATCGTATGTTGTGTAAGCCGTCAGTACAAAATAACCAGAAAAATTAGCAAAAGATTCTTAGGAAACAAAATGAGGAAAAAATGACAGGGAACTTTTGAATTTTTTTTAAAAATCAAACAACAAAAGAAAAAGTGACTGGGAACTTTTGAAAAAAAAATTAAAAATAAAATGACATTTGAAAAATGGCACTCCCACTTGGCAGAGACTAGTTGACTATTTGGGTAGGCCACCATGCAAGGGTTGGAAAAGTAGAAACCAGAGGTCTTGGGTTCAAATCCCAGTCCAGTCAAAGTTTTCTTAGCCATTTTTCAATTTAGAAAAATTATATTCAATATTGAAAAATGTAATTTTTCAAAGTTCCAAGTCAGTTTTTCCAGTATTAATGTTTGTTTGATTTGAATTGAAAAAGCTGTATCCATTTCATGTGATCCCAAGCTGCTGTAGCCAGGTTTGGTTGTTTGCATCTGAATGGCAGTTGATGGTAATATGCTTGATGGTTAAACGACAGTTGTTTGAGAAGGCAGCTATCTATTAAGTCAAATTTTCTTTGCCATTAAAAACAATTCTTATCGATAAGCGGATACAAAACCAAATCAATACAAATCAAATACAAATGACAAATCAATACAAATGACAAATCAATACAAATGAAAAGCTAATTAAAGACAAATTGCTCATCAATACAAATTATTTTTATTTTTTTATTTTTGGGGGGGAACCAACAACCAAGTCCTCAGGAAACTACCAATTTACCAGTCTGGATTCAGTTTTGCTTGTGCTCAAGACTGACAAGGGACACACTGCAATCAATTCACCCCCCCCCAAAAAAAAAAAAAAAAAATGAGGAAAGGCCTACCTGACAAGGCCATTGCATTGGATAGGGCAAACTTCTCCAGCATTGCAGTCTCTGCATCGGTCTGCACCTCCAGAACGAAGGTGTCGTCTGTCAACTTGGTGCGCTGACTGAGGGGGAGGGGCAGGACAAGGATCAGGGGAGGGAGACAAACAAGCCAATTTGTGGCATTGAGAGCAAAGCTTGTGGGCCTAACCTACACAGCATTTGCTCTCCATGACATGCGCTTGGGAGGGTTTTTTTAAGCAGCCAATGATATATGTAAATGAACTGGAAATATCTGCATGAAATAATTGTCTTCAACATTGCATCAATTCACCTTTTCAGTGGTTTTAATTTTTTAATTTTTTTGAAAATTTCGAGGGACTTTATAATTTTGAGATCAGCAGTTTAGTTATTTCTAGTCAGTATTAAAGCAGTTTGTAACATTTTTATACTAATTAATGCAAAATTGAAGGTCCTGCTAAGATCGAAAAGTGAGGCCACTACCTACAATTTAGCATTTTACCACAGGTCCAACAGGATGGTAAGCAGTTAGCAATATATTTACATAATTTTCAGTCGGTTCACTTTAGTTTTTATACAAATTTAAAAAACTGCATCTACTGTGTGATCCCCAACAACAAGTTTGCCTAGGAATGGAAACGGCTGTGTGATCCCTGGAGCTATACAGCAGTTAGTGGTTAAATACTTCTCACTGGCACCCCCACCCCTGCAATTAGATGGCTATTTGGGAAGGCCACCATCTAAGGGCTGGAAAGCTCAGATGGTAAGAGTACTGGTTGTAATTTTTGTTGAATTAATTTTTTTTATACTGACCTGCCGTACGAATAGTTGATGTGCTCGTTTTCCCACGCAACCAAGGCAACCTCATACGGCCGGAACTCATGCTTGCTGACAGTGCGCAACACTTTCTTTAGCTGTGCAACGAAAAAGGGGAAAAAAACCTAAAAGATTCACTGCTTTAAGGAGGCAAAGTCTGTCTGAGAAAAATAATGGTGAGTTTCTTTGAATCTCGATCTTAAATTGAAATTCTTGATTATTCAATTGTTTTCTACATGTGTTTTTGCCTGCCACTCTGAATTCAGAGTGCCAGTGGTGTTGCTATGCGCCAGACCCTCTGCATTCAGGCACCACTATTGTCCAAGTTTTGAATAAATATGACCCACTCTGCAAATAAGGTACTTAAGTCGCAATTTCTCAAAATGGTGCTTTACACATGGATGGAAAGGCCATTTAAGGCCCAATACAACATTGGGAAGATCGCGAAACATCGATGTCCACAGATTTCCTTCTAATTTACACAGTTTGTAGATGGTCATGATAGAATCCTCATGTTGAAATCTTACGGTCTGGGTTGCTGTACCTCTCGAGAAATCATCACTTAAACATTGACAAATTGTTTATTACTCGCGAGTAATAAACTATTTATTACACTACAGAACGGTGCATAAACCGCAACGTTTTTTGCCTTTTTCTACTTTCTCAGATATGCCATTTGAGCTACGTACATGTAAAACCTTTACAGGATTTCTTTGGAATGTTCTATGGTTTAACACAGAAACTGTGGCAATCTTTTGACCTTTACCAATATTGTATAAGGCCTTTAATGAGCTTTAATTTGATGTACATGTATGTTTGAGGCCTGCACCGAGTTATCGGAAAATGTGTACATTCATTCTTAGATTTAAAAAAAAATGAGAAACAAGCCATTTACATAAAAAAAAACAAGGATGGAACCATTGAACTTAGCTTATGATAGATAGCTTATCTATGGAGAACATCAACATCAACATCAATGTCTTCATATATAAAACAAAAAGAAGAAAACAAAGAAGAGTTCTCTGTCTGGATACTCACAATTGTGTCGGCAACGTTCCAGAAGACAACAGAGCCTTCGCGGAAGAAGAAGATTTCTGAGGCCTCGGTCACGTCCTCAGAATCTCGAGACGTAACCTCCATCAGCAGAACATCCTGAGCATCTGTCAATACCCCCCCCCAAAAAAAATAAAAATCAGCAAAGAAAAACCTCTGGCATAATGTACCAGTGGTCTTGTTCTTATAATTGACCATTTGGGTAGGCTGCAATCTTAGGGCTAGACAGCTCATGTTAGAGTTAGAGTGCTGGTAGGTTAAGCCAGAGGTCTCGGGTTCAATTCCTGGTCCAGTCAGATTTGTTTGAGACGTACAATGTAAACAGATGATTGGTGTTTGTCAATTCAAGGAAAAACTTGACCCTAGATTTCATTCAGCAAGGCATTGCACGCTTAAGCAAATGTTGGCGCTTAAGCGGCTGGTTCTCAAGACTAACCCTGAGGCATGGCAATCGGCTTGAAGTTTCCCTGAGACTGGAGGTCAAGACTAAGGTGCTCCAGGTGATACTCCTCTGCTGTGGAGAAAGCCGTGCACAGCCACATGTCAGGAATTTCCTGTCAGGGGGATGCACAGCGAAAAAAACAACAACTTGCAACTGCTGAGTTTCATGTAGATTAAGGCCATTTTCGAAATGAAGGCTTAGGCTCGGGCTTAGGCTTCGGTCATATTTATCTTACTTGTTATAATATCACAGGCATATAAAAGCAAGCGTTTGGCCCCAAGTTCTTGGTGAATACCCTGTACCTATCGCGCCAGCAAACCTTTAAAATTGGAAACAGATAACCTGGATTTTCAAATTTTGCCAGACGGAGAAGAAGCCTGAGCCCGAGCCTAAGCCTTCATTTCGAAAACGGCCTAAGATGGCCCGACGCTTTGATTCTAGCAGGACCTTTCTCAAAGGCTTGGTCATTTGAGTCAGTGAGCACTAGTTGCAACATTCTTGTTTAAGTTTCTGCATTTGAGAAAGGTCCTGCTCACGATTGAAATGTCAGGCCCTTTTAATTTTTGAAAATGTGCACTTATAGTCAGTAACATTTTGTTTTAAAAATGCTTGTGTATTACTGAAAGAAAGAAAACAAGGAGATAAAGAACCATGCTTGACATGCTTGAGGTTGAGGGACTTTTGAACAACTTTGAAAACTTTTCAAATACAGTGCTTTCATAGATACTGTAACATCATGTTATACCTATGATGTGACATGGTACCTGCCGCTATACATTATTCAAATCCGCCACACGATGTCGACCAGCTCGGTGGTCAAGTGGTTAACACGTCTGCACGAGAAAGCAGGAGGTGTGAGTTTGAATCCCGCCTCAGCTGCCTGAAATGTTTTCATCAGGCATCGGGCAAACCACTGAGGCTGACTGAGCATTCAGTGCTCATTACATTGAGCAGGGCAAACCCTCATGAAGTGGAAGGTTTGCGGTAACACCATGTTCCTCTTCTCTTTCCATGTTTGCAGTGACATCATGTAGGCCTTCTCTTTCAAGAAGCGTGGTTCTGAAAAGAGCTCTGAAAAGAGCCACACTTCTTGAAAGAGAAAAGATACATGGTGTCACCGCAAACCTTCCACTTTCTATTTCCACCATGCAAACCTTCCACTTTCTATTTTCCCCATGCAAACCTTCCACTTACTATTTCCACCATGCAAACCCTCCACTTAGTATTTCCACCATGCAAACCTTCCACTTATTATTTCCACCATGCAAACCTTCCACTAAGTATTTCCACCATGCAAACCTTCCACTTACTATTTCCACCATGCAAACCCTCCACTTAGTATTTCCACCATGCAAACCTTCCACTTAGTATTTCCACCATGCAAACCTTATCAAATCCTCATTGCAATAGAGCGGTGTGGCTTCACCTTTTTCTCCGGCAGACCCAGCCGTGTGGGCTTCTTGGTCCTGGATCGCGCCACCACCTGAGCCTTGGTCTGGCCCACGGTCTGCTGCTGCTGCTGCTGATGCTGCTGCTGCTGCTGTTGCTTATTAGGGGTCTTCTTGCTGCTGGCCGTCGCTGACTTGTTGACAAAGACAATGGGGATTTCCCCGCTGCCCTTCTGAGAGTGCTTCATTCTCTTGGCCGAGGTCGTTTCCCCGCTTCGGCGATTGGAATCTAGAGAGAGCAAAGCCCTCGATCTCTTTCCTGGAGATGCCGGAGATGTCGTGATCCAGCCGAGGGCAGCGCAGCAGGATCCACACTCGCTGGAGAGGACCGTCATGCCTTCCCTGTTCCCAGCCTGGGAGTGGAAGCGCTGCAGTCTCATCGAGGTTGACAGCAGCATCCTTCCACGTCCGTGATTTGAAATGACGGAGAGCAAGTCTCTCCAACGCTCTGCCGAAGAAGTCAAACGTCGGCCTTGGCTAGCAGTCCGTGACAGGTGACCGAAGGCCAAGATTTCATTCTTTCTGGTGAGGACGGTCGGCCTTTGCTGGTGTAAACTTCTGGGAAGTGTTTGAGGCGCTGAGGGTCTGGAGACCACAGTGGTTGATGAGAACAACGGCTTTGCGCGGGACAGCGGAGTCAGAGGGATGGCCCTCAAACTACAACCGGAGAGGAGGCCGTGCAGATGGTGTGCTGAAGACAAGAGGTGGGTCATGATGTTTGCTGCCATCGCTCGGTCAAACATAGAACATGCTGTGAATGTAAATTAGGACTTTTTAAAAAGATAACAAAAAATCCTTCTGGTCTTTCAAATCGATGGAGACAATATTCATTAATGTATAATGACATTCATTAATGGAATAGAGAAATATAATTTCATTGCTCCAAAATTTGGCTGCATTGCCATTGGCTACACCATGTAGCCAATGCAGCCAAATATTGGAGCAATGAAATGTCCATGGTTGGTAAAAAAAACAGGGAAAAATTGGTACTACCCTCACCCAAACTTCACTTTTTTAACAAAAGAATGAAAGACTGAATATTAATAATTTACGCAGTGGCTATTGTTACGGCAGTCGTCCATGTGGTTCCCTCACTTCAAAGTATTCGTCAGCATTGCAAGCTGGTTGAACCAGACTATTCGTTGATAGTCTGGTTGCAAGAGCTATTTCCATCCTGACAAATATTACGTCACTCAGGGAACCATATGGACGGCTGCCATAACAATAGCCACTGCGAATAATTTAATGTAGTCCGAGTAACTTGGAGTTGGACTAGTCCCACTTACTGGGCCGCTAGTAGCTCCCTTAAATGAGTTTTGAGATTATCTGTCGCACGCAGATAATCTCAAAACT
Source organism: Luidia sarsii (assembly GCA_949987565.1). Taxonomy (NCBI): domain Eukaryota; kingdom Metazoa; phylum Echinodermata; class Asteroidea; order Paxillosida; family Luidiidae; genus Luidia; species Luidia sarsii. Next base: position 14,481,970 of record OX465105.1, read on the forward strand.
CGTTTAAGGGAGCTACTAGTACTAGCGGCCCAGTAAGTGGGACTAGAGTTGGACCAATGTTACAATTACAATTGCCCTTTAAAAAAAAATACAGGGCGATTGTAAGGGTCCAAGTTACTCGGACTATGATTTAGTATGAAGGTTCAAAGGTGAGGTGACAGGGCCAGGGGGCTCAGCCTCAGGGAGGGTGGGGAGGGTCCGAGGTTAAACAAAAATAAAACACTCCAGGAAAAGTTTCTTGAAAGCTAGTAGTAGTAATATTCGAACTGTCCAAGACATGTTTTACTACTTTATACTAGTCCGAGTAACTTTGACCCGACAAGTCACCCTTTTTTAATCGAATTTTGACATTTTGAGTTTCGGGCAAAACTCAAAATTTCAAAAGGGTGACTTGTCGGGTCCAAGTTACTCGGACTAATGTTTTACAAAGACTAAAGAGGGGCTTCGGTTCCAAATTACTCGGGTGAAATCTCAGTCAGTGTACGTCAGTAATAAATTCCGTTTCCCGGGATGGGCTCCAAGGAATTCAGAATCCTTAGGCTATATAATCATGGTTTCAAGGATTCGACTGATGGTACAAATCGACAATCAATCAACCAACTTACACAATGATTGAGTGGTTGATTATGATGATGCAACCCACAGCACGACCCGCATCGTGAATCCCATGGGCGCTGACATCTTGGAATGGTCAGGTCGTCAGCCACGTCGTCCAAAATATACAGCAAACTCCATACACAGGAGTCTGGGATTCTGACGATAGGCGCCTTACCCTGTTTGAAGCTAGCCACAACAGTGGCAAAACCCCAATGGGGTACATAACAACCGCGGCCCGAGTTTGGTTTAAGCGGCATGACTGAGCATGTTTAGACCAATGACCTTTTCATGTTGCTACGGTGGCTGATTTCTACCAAGATGTTATTTTTTATTTCCCAAACTGTTGTATTTCCCCAGTTCTAAATGAACAGAATCTTAATAGATTCAACTCAACTTTCCCAAGAATTCCTGCCTCCAGATTGGGAATTTCATGGGGATTTGAACAAGTCTCATTTTATGTGGAACATTTGTCCCGTGATGTGGGTCATCCCTTTGGAAATAGAGTGTGGCTCTGAAAAGATCTGGTTATTTTTAAGAATCATTGAGCAACCTCTTCATAGTACAGTATTATTATAAGTTAACCCAACGAATGAAAAAGAAAACCCCAAAATCTGATAAACACTGACATGACAACATACACAAGACACCGATGGCAAATCATGTACAATTCTAATTTATTCAATGGATACATAAGATGACGGCATCTGCGAATATAAACATTGTTCCTTCCTTTCCGAACCATTGAAAAAATGAATTCATATTTCTCACAAACTCACGCTGCTTTCTACTACAATATTACAGCCTCCAACCAACTTCTGCTGTAGCCAGGGTGACAACAAAATAGCCGTTTGCATCTCAATGAGAACAGGGGCGTGATCCCTAGAGTTGTTTACAGAAATTAATGACTGGCTTCAGACTGGCACTCCCTCACCCCAGCAAAGATGGTTGACTATTTGGGGAAACTCTTCATCTTATACATGTAGGCTGGTTAGCTGAGGTGGTAAGAGTACTGTGGTGGATTTCATGAAACTCATCGTAACACATGATCAATCGCAACGCAATGGGAGATGCACATAAACCATGTGAACTATGAAAAGTTAGGATGTGTTATCCATCGTAAGTTGAGTTACAATGCAATGTAAGGCTTTGTGAAATCCACCCCAGGTATGTTAAAGTCTGAGATCTCGGGTTCAAGTCCCGGTACAGTCAAATTTTCGTTTTTTACGGTATATTCACCCGGCAACAGCATTCTTCCAGCAAAATGCTATTCTGCCTGTCCCCTATAGTCTGATTGGCCAATTGTCATTACATTATGTCTATGCATATTCATGTACATTCCATACTCTGATGTTAGCCAATCAGAGTAAGAGTATTCATGAATATGCATAATATCAGCAGGAACGAAGAACATCATTGCCGGGTGATTTTGTTCTAAATGGCGACATTTTTTTTAAAAGAAAAACCCTGCCCATTAAAATCTTCACCTGGCCAGAATCTATGCCTTACACATGGTTTGCTGGAAAGGATTGAAAAAAGGAACCATCTTAAAGATTATATAATCTATACAATATTTACAATGCTCAGCAATATGCCAAATATGACAAACCTTGGGTCAAATTGTGAGGTCTGCGGTGAAATCATGTGAACCTTCTCACAATGTTTACTCCCACCATGCAGTCTTACTTAACCTTGGGTCAGTGTTACACCAATGGAAACGCTAGTGTAAGTACTGATCCAACCCTATCTTTCTCGTGCCGACGCAACTGGCTCAAACAAAATTGCCACCTGAATTTTGGACCAAGAAAACAAAGTGGCCAGCTATGTAGACGTTTCAAACTTGCCTTTCTTCATTGAAGTGTGAAATCGGATTTGCTGTGAAAATTCGAAATGATTTTTTGACTTTTTGTTTGACTACAGTACATACCCAGACATAACAGTGTGCAGATGTCGTATTAGTACATACATCATATCATATCTACCACCATATCTGGTGGCTAGAAATGATTGGCTCACAAAAAATGTTGCTGTGTACTGCCTGATAGTGATTTCTCCCAATACCAGCGGCCAATTTCATAAAGCTGCTTAAGCGCCAAACTTTGCTTAAGCACAAAAAGTAATGATTCATAGGATCACCTTGCCGACCAAAACTTCACTAGTGTTTCACGCAAAGTAAAGAAGAGTGGAATACAAGTTAAATTACATCACATCAAAGTGGTTTGTAATCCTGTTTAGATGAGGAAGACCTTCCCTGCTTAGCAGATTTTCACGCTTAAGCGGCTCTATGAATTTGTGCCTAGGTTGAACAGGGCCCAGCTGCTTTATCGTGAAAATCTGCTAAGCAAGAAATGTCGTCCATGGTTGAAATGAGAATGCCAAGCATACACTTGATGGTTGCTGTACCTGACTTGTATTCCAATACTGGTTGCTCCGCATGAAATACAAGTGGAACTTTGCCTGGTAACCCGATCCTATCGAGGAAGGCTTTCTCTGCTTAAGCAGATTTTGGTGCTTAAGCGGATTCACAAAATTGGCCCCAGGGCTTTGGTAATAGCTGTAAGTAAAAAAAAAAAAACACTGTGCAAACTGTTTACTGACTTAAAGGACCAAAATTGTACAAATTAAAAAACAAAATCAGAGAACTAAACAGTTTTATCCATGTGTATTCTAAAATTCTATGGCTTTTGGCATTTTGATCCTGGAAGGGCCTTTCTTTCTTGCATTTGAGAAAGGTCATACTAGGATTGAAATGCCTTTCAGAAAGGTCCTGCTCAGATCAAGTGCCAAGGCTCTCTCTGTCTCTCAGACAGGTCACATCTTTCTTTCTGTGGGGGTCACAGGGGGGGGGGGCACAGGCAACAAACGACCCAGTGACTCTATCCACACAGAGAGACACGGCAGATGCTGAAGGCTGACAGGCGAGGGACGACATCACGGCTGAACCACCGTCTCGTCTCGTCGCATGACCAGGTCTTGTCACATGACCTTGTCTCGTCACATGACCAGTTCTCGGAGTCCGGCCGTCTGCCTCACCTTCTGGATGTGCGCCCGGAGAAGAAACTGCTTCCGAGAAAGCTCTCGGACATGCTGGGGAGGAGAAATCAATCAATCAATCAAGACCAATCAATTACTCAACAAAGACAATCAACCAAAGGCAATGAATTATTCTATAAAGACAATCAACCAACCAATCATTCATAATCAATCAAATCAAGACAATGCAATCAATCAAGGCCAGACAATCAACCAATCAGTTTAGACAAATCACTCAATCAATTTTTGACCAATCGATCAGTCAATCAATGCATAGACAAACAGGCTGTCACACAAAGCTGTTTTTTTGCTGCTTTCAAATTGTTTCTAAATTTTTAAAGTCGGTTTCGTGTCTTCGTGTTTTTTTGGGAAGAAAACCAGTTCATTCATCACAGCTTCCTTTATACTGACCTTCAGAAAGGCCTCCAACTCAATAGTGCTCTTCCGTAGTGCTTCCATCAGGTAATAGTACGTGTCCTCAATGGTCATCTCCTCAGCAAAGAGGTTCAGCAACCTGATGAGAACAAAACAAATGACGGCAGGATTGCAATGAGAGTGAAAAACAGGGGGCAGAAATGTTTTTAGTCTTGGCAAGGGAAATAGATGACACAGAAGTTGACAGAGACACAGACGGTGACAGAAGCACAGGGAGTGACAGAGACACAGAGGGTGACAGAGACCCAGAGGGTGACATAGACACAGGGGGTGACAGAGACAGGAGACGGCAACACGGGTTGACAGACACAAATGACAGAGAAAGAGGGAAATGCAGAGAAATGCAGAGACATAGAGGGTGACAAAGACACAGGGGTGACAGAGACAGGTGACAGAGACAGGGGTTGACAGAGATGCTGAGGTTGACATAGACACAAAGTGCATCAGGGACAGAGGCTGGCAGAGACACAGAGGGTGACAGAGATGCAGAGGGTGACAGAGATGCAAAGGCTGACAGACAAAGGTGACAGAGGCAGAGAGGGTGACAGAGACAGGGACAGAGGCTGGCAGAGACACAGAGGGTGACAGAGATGCAGAGGCTGGCAGAGACACAGAGGGTGACAGAGATGCAGAGGCTGGCAGAGACACAGAGGGTGACAGAGATGCAGAGGCTGGCAGAGACACAGACGGTGACAGAGATGCAGAGGCTGGCAGAGACACAGAGGGTGACAGAGATGCAGAGGCTGGCAGAGACACAGAGGGTGACAGAGATGCTGAGGCTGGCAGAGACACAGAGGGTGACAGAGATGCAGAGGCTGGCAGAGACACAGAGGGTGACAGATATGCAGAGGCTGGCAGAGACACAGAGGGTGACAGAGATGCAGAGGCTGGCAGAGACACAGAGGGTGACAGAGATGCTGAGGCTGGCAGAGACACAGAGGGTGACAGAGATGCAGAGGCTGGCAGAGGGACAGAGGTTGACAGAGATGGTGAGGTTGACAGAGACACAGATGGCAACAGAAGCAGAGAGGGTGACAGAGACAGGGACAGAGGCTGGCAGAGACACAGAGGGTGACAGAGATGCAGAGGCTGACAGACAAAGGAGACAGATGCAGAGAGGGTGGCAGAGACAGAGACAGAGGTTGACAGAGATGGTGAGGTTGACAGAGACACAGAGGGCAACAGAGACAGAGTGGATGACAGAGACACACAGAGTGACAGAGATGCAGCGGGTGACAGGGACCCATAGAGGGTGACAGACAAGGTGAGGGGGGCGGGCAGGTGCGTCAGTTCACTCACTGCTTGTAGAGCGGTGTGGTAGGCACGATGGCCTCATCGATATCCATCTGGTCTTGGCCGTCCATCTTGCTCAGGGCAGAGCGGATCTCCTCGTCCTTCTGCTGCAAGATCTGGATATTCTTCTCCACGTCAATCTGTCAGAAATAAAAAAAGAAGAATCAAACATCCCACATGGAGTGATGCAACAATGCAGAATGTTTGGGAGACGGCAACGTGGATCCGCATATGATCCATCTGAGGAGGGCTAGTACACACAACAATTTGGCCGTGCGTGCTCTGCCCATCGTCAGAAAAGTGCCGAAAAAACCAACCCGAAATATCAACCGTAGCCTCCAACTCTTGTTTATGCATTGAAGCCTATTCATATTCAAATCTCAAAAGTACACTCATTCGTCATCATTCGGCTGTGTGGAGCAGGCGACTACAAACTTTCTCCAACTGCTACGGTCTTGGGCCAGAGGATCAATTTTCTCTGGTATAGCAGCATCCCTTCAGTATCTCCCACACTCATTAGCAGGACATTCTGGCCCGTGATTGTTCACTGATGATGGAGTGTTTACCTGTTCCGCTTCTAGTTTGGTTATCATGTCCTCCAGCTGTTGCTTGCCCGACTTCAGCTTGTTCTTGGTGATGGTCAGGGAATCCATCTCCACCTATGTGCACAAAGCAGCGCAAAGATTTAGCTCTCAAATCATTCCTTGTATAGTAAGAGTGATCGAGTGTTCAATCAACCCTTTTTTCAGGCACAAGAATTTGCCTTTGAAGAAGGTCCTGCTAGAATCAAGACAAAAACCCATCAGCTATTAGAATGTCCGAGATTCTGAGTGATAGGTCGATCCAGTGGGAGTTTTTTCAAACACAACTTATTCCTGCCTTTGAGAAACGTCATGCTAGCACGGTAAAGAAAAGCTTATTGGATATTGAGAATTGAGAGGAGTTGGTTAGATAATAGACCGATTGCGCGACCACTGTTTACATGCCATCACGTGACTTACAGTGGGTATTTTTGCATTTCATTTTGCATCTCAACAGAGCAGCGATGGAAATGTACAAAGAAGAACGTGGACAATATGATAGCCTTCTTTGCTCATTTCCACTGCTGTTCTGCAGCAAATGAGATGCAAAAATACCCACTATGAGTCAAGTGATGGCATGTAAAGATTGGCCACGCAATCGTTCTATTACTCAATAGTAATTGCTTGAGAGGATATTTTTTACCTCCAGTCCATCGTAAGTATCCTTCAGTCTGCGCTTGAGTTTGTCTTCGACAGCTGAACGGAGAGAAGCTTTGATCTCGTCGTCCGAGAGCGCTGAGTTTTTGTTGCTTGAGCCTGAACATAGACAGAGAGATAGAAAGAGGGTCAGAGAGAGAGGGAAGGGGGGGGGAGAGTCGAACGATAAGAGGGAGAGACACAGACAGAGGAAGACAGAGAAAGAGAGGGAGAGAGAGACAGACAGACAGAGACAGAGAGGGAGAGAGACAGATAGACAGGCAGATGAGAGAGGTAGACAGAGGGAGACAACGAGAGGGAACGAGAGAGACATAGGGAAAGAGAGAGAGGGAGGGAGAGAGAGGGGGACGATAAGTTGAAGAAGGAGAAACAGAGACAGAGAGAGGGACAGGTAAAAAGAGATGGAGAGTGGAGACAGAGAGTGAGGGGACAGACAGAAAAAGACATACAGCGAGAGAGAGAGAGAGAGGTTAAGTGAAAGGGAGAGAGACAAAGAAAGAGAGAGGGAGAGAGAACGAGGGATATAAAAAGGAGAGAGAGAGACAGAGACAGTGGTGTGTGAGAGAGAGAGACAGAGACAGTGGTGAGAGAGAGAGAGAGAGAGAGAGAGAGAGACAGGGGAGAGGAACTAGTACATGCAGAATGTTTTTTATTCTGTCTCCTGTCAGAAGTCTCCACTGCTATTTGCTGCTGACCCCATTCAGGACAAAAACAAGACCACAGAGAGGGACAGACATTGGTGGCGAGAGGCTTTTACTAGCTACCCCCCAGAAACAGTCATATTCTTAAGGTGTGGTCGATTAGCTTCCACCGGGCACACCCGGGTTCACCCACGGCTGTGACACCGCCTTCACGCCGGGCGTTAAAGTTACGGGCAAACAACGTCAGAGCCATCGACGGGGGGGCCGACCGCGGCAGACCCGGGGAAGCTACTCGAGCGCTGCCTCAGACTCACCGCCGGGCAAGTCCGCGGTGGTCGTCGGGAAGGCGGCCGGCTGAGCCTGGCTGGCCGCTGGGGTCTGGCCGGGGGGGTAGGGATAGCCCGGAGACTGGGAGCTGGGGTACGTCTGATTGGGGTAGGAAGGGAACTGGCCGGGGGACTGGTAGGCGCCGGACGAGGGGTAGCTGGGGTTGTAGTTGGACTGGGTGGTTGCCGGAGTGGGCATAGGCATATTGTAGCCCCCTGATACAATAAAAAAAAGAAGTTTAGAATACAATAAAGGGTAAAAAGAAAGTTTTCAGAAGTAGTTAAATGCACCCGCTGAGGTTTCCTGTACTTCATATGAAAACTGTTGCAACTCGCTTTAGAATTCAGTGGATTCAATGCTGATCCATTAGTCCATGCATGCTTCATTTAACACACACGTGAGCAAATTCCCCCTTTGGCTAGCACCCTGTATATATGACCCGGTACGGCATAATGAGGATTCTCGTCCAAATTTGAGTTTTCAAGATTTTACCCACCACTGCAAAGGGTACTTCATTAGCTTTCCAATGCTGTAAAAATTATTTCCATGCGTTGCCGAAATCGAAAAGTTACGACGCGAGAAATGCTATGAGGCAAGACGCAGTCACGGAAACCACTATACGAGAAAAACAGCTTGGAAGTTTAAGGTCAAGCATAAGCTCTCTTTCCAGTTTGCAGAGACGTTAACTCAGGTTGCCTTTACACCTGACCTACAGGCCCTTCTTGACTGCCTACCTGCTGGGTAGGGCGGCTGGGCGGCTGCCGGCTGTGCTCCGGGCTGGTAGCTGGGCCTGGGCGGGTTGGACTGGGCCCCACGACTGAAGACCGGCGAGCACTCGCCAAAGACGGCCGACATGACCTGGATCAGACCCACCAGATCGGAGGACGGCTGTGGAGGGGACATCGTGGGAGTTGGGGCAGGGGGTTAGATGGAGAGAGCGAGAGAGGTAAGGGAGGTAACCAGGTTAAATGACAATCTCACAGCGACCAGCCTGTTGCTGTGCACAGTAAGTGTGTATGAATACAAATAGTGGCACGATGTACCAACAGACAAAGACATAAAGAGAGAGGGGGGAGAGGAAAAGAGACAAAGACAGTGAGAGGGGGAGAGAAAGAGGGATATAGAGAGGGAGACAGTGAAACAGACAGTGAAAAGAGAGAGAGAGTGAGAGAAACAGGAGAGAAACTAGTGCATGCAGAATGTTCAGATAGTATTGAATACAAATAGTGGCGCGATGTACCAACAGACATAGAAAGACATGTACAGAGAGAGAGAGAGAGGGAAAGTGAGAGGAAAAGAGACAAAGAAAAAGATAATGAGCAAGAGAAACCAAGACAGTAAGAGGGGGAGAGAAACATGGATATAGAGAGGGAGACAGAGAAACAGACAGTGGTAAGGGAGAGAGAGAGGGTGAAACAGGAGAGAGAAACTAGTGCATGCAGAATGATCAGATAGTATTTAATACAAATAGTGGTGTGATGTACATATGAAATCAACTGGGCCCAATTTCATAGAGCCGCTTAAGCGTGAAAATCCGCTAAGCAGAAAAAGTCTTCCTTCCTTACAAATTGCCCTGCGGTTTGATGTTCATTGCTTCTGACTTGTATTCCACTCTTCTTTGCTTAGCATGAAACAATAATGAAGTTTGGGTTGGCAAGTGGATTCTGTGGCTCTGACGTTTTGTGCTTAAGCCTGAAATTGGCCCCTGATCATTAGATCACATTCAGTGGTGTAATATTTTACTATGATGAGCGCATATCAACGCACAAATACTGTGGGAATGAAATCCTTCACACATGTCGCCAACTACTGACTGACTTCTGTGTTTCTATCCTAGCAAGTTCTGCTGGGATTGGAAATGCCAAGAGTCCAGCCCATCGGACTCTTGGGCATAGCTGGCAACCTATCTCGAAGGAAATTAGGAATACTTCTACTAAAAAAAAAAGAAGAATCACAGAGCAAACTACATAGCAATCCATGTGTATTTCCAAGCCAAAAATCGGAATCTGTTGTCAAGATTTTTTTACCCAAAAAGAGGAATGATTCCTCCTAAATAGGAATGACGGGCAGATGTGCTTGGGGTGCACTCACGTATTTCCAGTCATGCAGGTAGGGCAGGTAGACTTTGCCGTTGGCGTCGACATACTTGGAGGGCTTGATTAGCATCTCCTTGGTCGGCTTGACGAAGCAGAGGGGAGGGTTGTACGGATGCGTTTCCATCACCCAGATGCATATGGGAATGTTGTAACTCATCCCTACGACCACCAAAAAAGGAATCAAAAGTGAAGAAATGAAAAAAATCAACACCGGAAAAGTGTTAATGAATAATGAAAGTACATGTAAGTGGAAAGTTAGCGGTGATTCAACACTATACACAATAAGCTCAAGTCTTAGATTGGCATTATTTCCACAAAGAATCGAAGGGAAAGCCACTCGTTGCTGTTTTACGGAAATGTAACGGCGTGAAATAACTCATCGCAAGAGGGCGCACTTCCAATGCATGGACGCCATATGGATTTTGCCTGATATGCGCACGGACGTATATAACGTCCGTGGATATGCGGCCGCAACTGCTATAACGAACGACCGCTCTACCGAACAATTTTCATGGATCCCGGGATGTTCGTTAAAGAGAAGCTCCAGTCTACCGGTAATTGGTTGCTCCCTCTGACTCACAACATTGCAGGGGAAGCCCTGCATGCGATGATGCCATACCTTTGTAGTAGACAGGGATGGTTCCATCAATGCACAGCAGTGTCTTCTTTGACCCATCGTTGAAAACTGTCCGGAAGAAAAAAGACATAGACACGTACTTTTCATGCAGCTCTGCAGCAGGAATCACGTCTTATAACGCTGAACTTGAAATAAAACAAATGTAATCTTCTGCTTGTGGTTTTAAAAGGTGGGGAGTCAAGGAATTCAACTAGATGTCTAACGAGGGTTTGCCCTGCTCTACGTGATAAACAGTGAGTGCTCAGTGCTTTGCCCGATGCCTGATGAAAACAAAAATTAGGCAGCTTGGGCGGGATTCGAACCCGCGACTCCTGCTTTCTAGGGCAGACTTCTTGACCACTTGACCACCGAGCTGGTCGAGGTCGTGTGGCAGATTGGTATATTGTATAGCGGCGGGTACTGCATTGCAAAATAGATATAACCTGATGTTTTGCGTCAAGGAGAATGTAATTCATCGAGGGATTGCCCTGCTCAAAGTGCTAAGCACTGTCTGATGCCTGATAAAAAAATAAAAATAAAGATATCCAAAACCAGCAAAGGGGTGGAAAGCTGACAAGGAAATTGTTTAGAAACAAATCTTAAGACCAGCAAAGAAAATTTGACTCAGACTGGACTTGGATTTGAAGAAGCTTAATGTAGCATAGTGGTACAGAGCATGCTCAGTGTTCATTATGCGTCGAGTAAGGCAAAAAACCCTAATTGAATTACATTCTGAAAAAAATTGGCAAAGAAAACTTTGACTGGACTGGGACTTGAACCCGAGACCTCTGGATTAACCATGTACCGGAGCTCTTCCATCTGAGGTATCCAGCCCTTAGATGGAAGGCCTCCCAGTCAGTCAGTTTTTCCTTGGTTTGTTTGACTTGAATTACATTCTCCTCGATGCAAAAATGAGTTGGATTTTTTTTTTCAGTCTAGATACTTACTGTACGTATCCATCCTGGGTCTGACATCCTTGAACGAGGCAAAGACCTGGAGAACATCCTTCTCTGTCTCCTCGGGCTTCTGGTACTGTCCCACAGAATGAAACACACAGGACAGGTTAAACTAAAGCCCCTACACAACATTGGTCGAGGTCAAAGAATAGCATCCATAGGTTGTCTGATCCAACATATGCAGGAAATAGCACACTTGGGAAAATTTAAGCTCAATCCGCCAACCGAGTCTCGAGAAAATTGTGAAAACCGCTTCATTTGTTTCGCGAAAATGCAGCAAAAATGCAGCATTCAGCCCCGCATATGCCATGCCTTTGGACCAGAATCAAGTTGATTTACTTCCCTGACACAGATATTAATTCAGAGGAACTCATAGTGCAGTGATCATGTAGTTTAGATAGCGGATAGATTTAGGTTTACAGATTTTAGTTTTAGAGATATTTGCAATTATTTACTAAGAATCCTCCTTTCACATTAATCTCCTCCACTTCTCTCTTTGATCACTTCTCATTGGTCCCCCCTCCTACCTCCCCCCCCCACCTTTAGTCTGATCTCAGCCTAGTCCATCTACAAGCTACAAGCTTCATAATCGTATCATATTATCTCTACTAGTATCCGTTTTTGTCCTTCCAAGTAATTCTGTCTTTTGAGAAAGGTCCTATAGAGTCTGTCAAGTGGTTTGCTACCGCTTTGATTAGGCCTATCTAATTTTTTTTTGCAAAAAAAAACAAACGTCAAAGAAAGCTTTGATGGGACCGGGATTTGAACCCAAGACCTCTGGTTTTGCATACCAGTGCTCTTCCCATCTGAGCAATTAAGATGGTGGCTGCCCAAATAGTCCTGGCAAAGACTAGTCGACTATTTGGGGAGGCCACCGTCTAAGGGCTGGATTGCCCAGGTGGGACGAGCGCTGGTATGGAAAACCAGAGGTCCAAATAACCAATTTGTTTAAAAGTTCCCAGTCGGTTTTCTATCTCTTTTTGGGCGGTTTACTGTAGCCACGTACCTGTGGACTTGCCGTTGGGAGATACTGCTTGATGTAGGAGGCATACTGGGCCCCTGTCCCACCAGACATGACCTGGAGAAATGGCAGCAAAACAATTTAACCGTTAAAACATTTAACGAAACATCAATGTATAGTAGTACGCTTGGCTAAACCTGTAAAAAAAAAAGGACCCATAATCAGGGTACTGTATAGTCCCACTTACTGGGCCGCTAGTAGCTCCCTTAAACGAGTTTTGAGATTATCTGTCGCACTAGCTGTTTAGGGGTAAAACTAAAACACTCGGCTAGATAGTTACTGGAGCCGGTCTAATTCTCTGAGAAACAATTGTCTTAAAAACAAAAACAGTTTTGATATTTAATTGTCTCAGTCAGACATCAAAACAAATAATATAAAAAGGTGAACTCAAATTACATACATGATGTAAATTAGCTCGAAAGTCGAAAAAAAATAAAAAAATAAAAAGGAGTAAAACTAAACGCAGTGGCTGTTGTTACGGCAGTCGTCCGTGTGGTTCCCTGACTTCATAGTATTTGTCAGGATGTTTAGCTCTAGGAAACAGACTATTAGCTAATAGACTGGTTCAACCAGCCTGCAATGCTGACGAAATACAATCAAGTCAGGGAACCACACGGACGACTGCCGTAACAACAGCCACTGCGAAAACTAAAACCCAAAAGGGCTCAGGAAGTTACTGTAGCTAGGTTTGCGTATAACTTTACCCTGGTTTTACAGTGTACTTGTCCGTCCTAACTTGCAACCATAGAGCCAGTCAATGCTTCTCTAGTCTAGATGCTTGTACCTGATGACATCAGAATTAAAAGCTCCTTTTGAGTTCAAGTTACTCGGGTTGTATTTTGTACGGATTGTACAATACAACTACGTTACAAGTGGTACATTATCTACTTCCCTTATTATGAGTTTCCGATCCAAAGCAATGAAATTGATTAAATGTCATTATTTATTTGGGTAGGAAGTGGTTTAATCACGAGCAAAAACAATAAATAAACTTGTATTTGTAACTCACGCCCACGGCTCGTTGTCGATGTCGTACTCGTAAACCTCCTCAATCAAAGTCAAGCTGAAAATGAAATGAAACTGTTTCGGCAGCGCAAGTGATATTCGTGGACGATGTCGAGTTGATTTGAATAAATTACACACTCATCACGTCATCCGCGATGTTGCAACACCTTCGGGGAATTTTTCATGATGTACCTCTTTATTGTGCACTGCAAACAAACAAAATCATATGGCTTGGAAATTCAGCAGAGACGAACCGAACAAACGACACCGACATTTTAAGCAGGAGTCTATCTGGCTACGGCCGGTTATAACACACAAGTCTATGGGAGGTGACTGCGGGCAACCAGTTAGTGGCTTCCGTAGACTCACGTGTAAATGAAAGCTATAGCCAATGACTCCGGGCACGGCCTTATCATTGAAATTGAGTTCAAAGGGCATAATATTATTCTTAGTTATGGTTCATCGTTGTTGTTGTTGTTTTTTTGCTGTGTAATACCCACGTGACGTCTACTGAATAATTATTAAATTTGGTGGTGGAACTGTCACTTGTCAGATACGAAGTTGTGCCAGAAAGGGATTTTTCGTCGTCTGAACTTTCCTTTCAAAATATCTTCAGCCTCATCGCTGTCGTTTAATTATACCTCCTCTACCTCCATGTTTATACATTGTACAATAATGGTAAATCTGCCCATAGGCCCAGTGTGGGTCGGAGGGTTAGGCTTTAGTACTTGCGGATGATGGCTCCTCGATCCTGAATTAGTGAATATTGAATAATTGCATGAGTACCATTAGAGTTTTTACAAATTGTGCATGTCGGTCTACAGTGGGCAGATGTACGTGCCACTGTCATGTGTGGGGACATAATAATAATCATGAGTCTCCTGAAGACGAACAGAACAAAGTTTAGAGTAGGGCCTACTGTTCGAAACGTCGCGACGAAGTTCCTCCGGTTCTTTCCAGATCCACACCGCATGCTCAAAAAAGAGAGAATTTTACATGGTATCAACGCAAACCTACTCCTCGATCGATCCTGCTATTCTCACCATGAATTTATGAAAACCTACAAATCTCATTTCACATAATATAATAATTATTACTCCACGGTGACCGTGCATGACTTGATCCAGCCATCATCCAGCTAGCCTAAGCCCGAGCCTAAGCCTTACTTCGAACGTAAACAGCATAATATGAATCAACTCTTGTAGTCTTTATCAGACCCCCGACAAGGGGAATTTTTTAAAGGGAAAGTAGGGGAAATATTGCGCAACGTACTTCTCCGGAATGATATTTATAGGGACTGACGTATCGTGGGTCCTAATTATATGGGTGTGTTTTTTTGTCATATGAAGTCACCTGATCGCCCGCCAAAGGCTATAATTAGCATGTCCGCAGGAGCGGTCCAAATCCGCGGAAGCAAGTATGCAAAAAATCGAATCTATAAGTATTTCCATTGGACACTTTCTTTAGTTTGATGACTCGAAGGCGTACGTGTTCCGCGTAGGATACGCGTTAAATGAGCCCTGACCGTCAAAAAGTATGTGACAGAAAAAAAATCTAGGGCCTATAATAGGGGCCTATAATAATTTATAGGGACCTAATTTTCTCAAAGGCAGAATGAGAAAAGTCCAAGCTGCTACAACCGAAACCGGTCCTATACATTTCCTGTTATCAAGAACCATTGAAGGGTTCAATCGAAAACCGGTTGCTTCACTGGTCCACTCGTCCTTGGCAACTCAATACGCACAGCTAGCTATAAATATAGGCGCACTGAACTTCGCCCTGGAGGAGGGGCCGCTTTTAGTGCTTTCAATTAGTGCTTGGCATTCTCTTGAAGCTATATATATTTTAGTATGGCACATCACGTAATGTGAGTGGGGAAGATTTTAGGTAATTCCTACACCGAAAAGGGTGGACGGATCGAAACAAAACCCAAATCCACAATAGACAAGCTAATTATTGTTATGATTGTAGACAATAGCCATTGTCTGGCACAACCACATACACATGCCGAAAAAATTAGACTGACCTTTTTCAACAAAAATGTGAGCTAGACATTATATATTATTATATCAACCATTTCAGTATAGACGTTCTGTTGAATCGATAAGCTATAGCGATTCTCAATTAGTCTGAATTCGTACATGGGCTCCACGGAGAGTTAGAACCGCCGTGACGTCATGCACGGCTCGAGTTCCTTATACTCATTGCGCCTCATACCTATATTGTGCTTATGTATAGGCCTTTTTTTTTTAATGAAGGCTACCGGGGGTAAGGCTCGGGCTCAGGCTTCGTCCCCGTCTGACAAAACCTGAAAATCCAGGTCGTGGTTTGTTTCCGAATTTGAAAGTTTGTTTGCTTGATAGGTACAGGGTATTCACTAGCACAAAACGATTGTTTTTAGATGCCTGTGATATTATAACGAGTAAGATAAAAATATGACCGAAGCCTTATTAAAAGTCTGAGCCTCAGCCTTCCGAAAATTTCATTTCAAAAAGGGCCTTATAGCCACACTCATTGGTGGGCGCTGCATAATTAGGCCTATGCATGGTGTAAAAAAAAAAAATTATAATGAGTTCAACACGCAAAGTCTATTCGTCCTTTCTACGCTCATGCAGTCATGACACTGAGATCTAGTCCGGTTTCTTACCAACATTACTGACAGAAAATGGCGAGGACTATTACAAGACAATAACGCTCAGAGACACGTAAACCCTCTGGTTATCTGTCGTCTTCAACCTGTAAGTTTTATTAGAATTCCCATCACTCAAAAAGGGAGACAGAAATCCGACCATTCCCCAAAAGGATGCCTTGAACGCGGCCAGTTGGCCAGAAAATCGTTGCAAGGGTCTCCTATCATTCATCACGCTCCATGGAAAGTTTCCCGTTTTAATTGGAAAAACAAGGGTCGATATAGTATGCACCAAACACTGCGTCATTTGGAACCTATCGTCAGTGCACAGTTGTGGAGCTATCCTGCCTATTCGAACAAGCACTTATAACGATAATATAGTCACTCTGACTACAACGACTTTTAAGCCGAAAAAATGGTGGCCTGCAAAATTATCAACTCATAGCCTCTTTAAAAATTAATAATAATTCATTTCGCAGCTTTTTCCACATTGATAAACGTTCATACCTTGTTTTGTTTGATAGATATAGCTCACAGTAATCATGGCACGACAAACATTACTGGAAAGGGAAAAAACAATCCTTTGCATAATAAAAGATTCGAGTTCAAAGGTCAATATTTAAACTTTGGGCGTCCGTTTTTTACCGATTGGCTTGGTTGTCGGGTACCTTGCTCGGTATAACGATGACGGAATGGGTTTCTAAACAGTCTGGTACAATTGCTTGAAGTTTGAAGGGTGTTGACTTACAGGCACATGATAAAAACCCAATACTCAATATTAGTCATACCAGACATAGTAGGGATCAATTGTTCTAGACCAGAGCCATAACGGATATATAAGTTGAGCTCCGCCATATGAGCATAATACAAGTAGCAAGATGGCGCCCTTGATCCATTACATGATGAAAGAACCTAACAGCCAGACCCCAAACACAATGGTTACGACCGGGTGTACCACACCGTTCTATGAGGTATTGACTGTAGCTGCAAGCCAGCCACTTCCCATACATAGACTCGTGTGTAACTTGAATTAGCCATAGCCAGTGTATTCAGATATTCCAGTTAACCAGATACAGAACGACAAAGTGTGATAGAACAGGAAAATATCACCGAGTAATATCAATATGCTTTAAGATTCATGTTTTTATTTGGCGAAAACTCACAAAAACCACAAGATGATTCATTCTCGTCGCACTTTCACTATTCAAAGATTATTAGTTTTTAAACATTTACAAACAGCACCTCCACTGAACCAAATTAGAGGAAAAGAAGTCTTCGTTAAATTCGTTTACTGCCATTTTGTACAACATAAATTCACGTCCATTACATCGATATAAATAGTTTTCTGTAGCATGCCCAGCACGTTTCTACGCATCAGTATTCTTTACTTTGTACACTTTGTATAAAAAACCATCATTACTTGAAATTATATCATATAGTATAAGACTGTCATCTAATATTACATCCTATAATTATTTTCACTTGATGAATTTCAGGTAAGGACATGGATAATTATAGTTTCCATGATTTTACCCACTTTTTGTAGTTCACTGCGTGGTGTCTCAATGCTGGTTATACAAGTCATGTTCTGTATGAAAAATCTTTTAATAGAATGATATAATACGATTATGCTTTTCGTTCGATTCAAAGGGATTTTTCTATTGGGTAATCATTCCTCGCCTTCCTTAAATCAGCCTACGTATTTCATTCTGCATCCTTTAATTGACTACGTTCAACAAAGCCTGGTTTCACGAAGCAACATACGAAAACAAAATGGTGATTGGTCGGCTCAGTGTGTGCTGCAAAGCCGACGACAGCCGAGTACCAGCCAGAGTCATAATTGCCCTTTGATCATGCAAACCATGTTGGCTGGTAATCGTCAAGGTTTGCAACAATGAAGGTACTACATTTGATGCACAGTACCAACAATCGCGGACTATGACTGGTACCCATGTTGCAGTGATGTGGAGCATTATACTCTAATGAATGTGGCCAGTGAACGCTAATGCTTATTGTCGGGAGTTCTCGTAATTGATACAAAAATGGCTATCCTCTTTATAGTATGCATGTGAACAGCCTTTTGATGAGATACATTGGAAAAACCGTTTCGAAGCCACGCTGGGAGAAAGGTTGGCGCTATCACCGATTATGAATGACGTCGAAGCTATACTCTTCTCGCCCTCTACTGCGATATAAATGAAGCATGGTCATACGAGATATAGGTACGGAGCCCGCTGACGGACACGCAGGATATTAAAAACGTGCACCCCACTACATCTCAGATACCTTTCTGTATGTAATGGGTGTCCAGAACTCAGGATTGTCTGGGTGGGATATAATAGTGGTGTCTCTTGTACTTCCTCCTCCAATTCAAAGAGGGATGAATTCCTTTCAACAACGAACTTTATTTCATCATAATTATAAATCCTCGATCGCTTCGCCCCCAATTTCCAGCAGGACCGATACGCGCCACGAGAACAAAATAATATTCCCCTCTGAAGAAGAAAAAAAAAGAGCTTTTATAGGCTTGACCCAACACATTTCAGCCACTCAGTCAAATGAAATAATCTCCAGTGACCCTGCACCGTGTTTCGAGTACACTCCACATAAACCCACACCTTACTAAAAAAAATGGCTGCTGCCTCCATCCCCCCGCCCCTACTTGTAGCTATAAACTCTCCTCGGTCACTGCTTGAGTTGTTGGGTTTTTCTTTTTTTAAAGTAGACGTAGGTGGCGCCATGGGCCTGTCGATTGGCCGGCTTTGTCTCCCCCTCGTCTTCGTCCTTGATCTCTTCCTCCTCCTCCTCCTCCTCCTGCACCCGGCCCGTCACTAGCACGCGCTCTCTGGCACTTCGGAAGGGACAGAAATCGCTATTAGAGAGAGAAGGCACGAACGAACCATTCATCATGGTGGGGATATTTTGAGTATAATTATTTAATAGAAACACACATTACAAATTGCCTTCTGACTTGAAAGACCAAAATTGAAAATCAAAACGATTTGGAGAACCTTTCTCTGATCCTAGCAAGACCTTTCTCTGATCCTATAGGAGCTTTCTCTGATCTTATAGTAGGACCTTTCTAGGATCATAGCGGGAGCTTTATCTGATCCTGGTAGGACCTTTCTCTCATCCTATAGCAGGACCTTTCTCGGATCCTGGTAGGACCTTTCTAGAATCCTAGCAGGACCTTTCTCTGATCCTAGCAAGACCTTTCTAGAATCCTAGCAGGACCTTCCTCGGATCCCAGTAGGACCTTTTCCGGATCCTAGTAGGACCTTTCTGGGATCCTAACAGAACCTTCCTCGGATCCTGGTAGGACCTTTCTAGAATCCTAGCAGGACCTTTCTCTGATCCTAGCAAGACCTTTCTAGAATCCTAGCAGGACCTTCCTCGGATCCCAGTAGGACCTTTTCCGGATCCTAGTAGGACCTTTCTGGGATCCTAACAGAACCTTCCTCGGATCCTGGTAGGACCTTTCTAGAATCCTAGCAGGACCTTTCTCTGATCCTAGCAGGACCTTTCTCTGATCTATAGTAGGACCTTTCTCTGATCCTAGCAGGACCTTTCTAGAATCCTAGCAGGACCTTTCTCTGATCCTAGCAGGACCTTTCTCTGATCTATAGTAGGACCTTTCTCTGATCCTAGCAGAACCTTCCTCGGACCCTGGTAGGACCTTTTTTTAGAATCATAGTTGAACCTTTCTCGGATCCTATAATAGGACCTTTCTCCTAGATCTGTTGACCGCCTGCTATAACAAATCTCACAAAAAAGGACAGCGCCTGACGTAGGTAAGACCCTCAAAAAGATTTGAAATGTCTGGCCAGCCTGATTAAATTTCCTATTTTCGTAAAAAAAAAAAGCATTTTGGAGTTAGAAGCCACCGTAACTTAAATTTACCAGTGTATTGATAATGCGTTACTTACTGCTCGTCGTACTCCATGGGTTCGGCCGTAAAGGTGTTAACGCAAAGGAGTCGTTTTCTTGAATTACTAAATGCTGCAGACCAGAGGAGAGATATATGAAAGAATTGAGAAAAGTGACTGTAACTGGTATAAATTAGATTCCTAAAAATAATCCGGTCAAGGACGTCACTTGTGCGAAGCAAGGCGCTTGCGCACAGCGCTGCAGACCCCTTTGCTTCCATCCATGACGTCACAGGACTCAAATTGTCAGATCAAATTGTCCAGCCAATTGATGTTTTGCCTCATTTGAAAAGAAGTTAGTTACATCCCTAATCAGGTATAGCGCCCTCCATCGGTCAATTCAAACCAGATCACTGTGTCATTGCAATTAAAGCGATGTTCGAGTTTAACAATGAACCCAAGACTATGTAACCTTCCTGGTATACAGCTTGTACCAAGGAATCAATTACTTATACTTAATCAAAAGACTCTTATGGTGGTACTTTTGTGAAATAATGAAACGCCATTCAATGTTAACGGATTAGATGTCAAGCGTTTTGAAAAGAAACCCTTCACTTTCGGCATAATTGCAAAATATGACATTTAGGGCCTATGGGCGGTGGACATGGATGTAATTTCAATGAATTGGAATGGACGTGTAGTTGCCTCATTCACCAACCTTATTGGAAGAACAATTATCAATGCTCGAAAGACCGTTGTTTCTCGTTTCCCTTGGAGGCAGTTTGTCGGACCAGTCCTGTCACATAGAAAAGAAAACATGGGGTTTACTTTCACCCAAACGTTTGTATTTGGTTCATAAAATTATACACGTTCTTTAAAAAAAAATCATCTTCGAGGTCATTTTAGAAGTAAATTTTCCTCACGCTCGAGAAATTATACCAACATAAAAAAACTCAGTTCGAAAAAAAAATCATCAAATAATGATAAGTTTTTAATTGTTTTCAATAGTTGTTGTGCATCAGTAAGACCACGGAAAGTATAGGCTAACGATGTCTGTGTGTGCTTCTTCAAAATGATTGGCACTGGGGCATTTTGAAAACGTTTGCCCAGCTTCAAAGTGCAGGCACTTTGAAAATAATTATAAACCATGGAAATTGGGTGAAATTTTTATGTCATGTTGCCGTGAAAAACACAAATTATGGAGTTATGGTGTCTTAAAATTTAGTGGGCCTGACGTTTCGATCCTAGCAGGACCTTTCTCAAAGGCACTCTGCCTTTGAGAAAGGTCCTGCTAGGATCGAAACGTCAGGCCCACTAAATTTTCAGATTTACATTTTGGTGATTTTAGTCAGTAAGCAGTTTGCAACATTTTTGTATATCACCCTGAGTTATGGTGTCTTAAAAAAAAAAATTCAAACTGATTATTATTATTATTTTTTTTATATATTTTTTTTGGGGGGGCTACTACCATGGCAACTGACCAGGGTGGATCGGCCGGCCTCCTTCTCGCGCTTCTTGTAGAAGGACGGCTTGTGCCAGATGTGCTCCACGATGACGACGACGAAGGCCAGCACGGCGCCCAGGATGAGCACGTAGAAGGCGCCGGCTATCTGGTCCAGGTTGATGTCCGTGGCCCGCGGGTTGGAGTTGCGGCTGACCGTCTCCTCCTGGCATATGGTCTCGCGGTCGAACCACTTCTTGCGCAGCTCGCCCAGACGGCCCTCCTCCTGCATCTTGAGGATGCTGTCACGGGGGGTTGGAGAGGAAAGGATAAGGGGTGGTAGAGGTGTGGGTGGACAGAGGGGGAGGAGGAGGGGTGGAGGTGTGAGTGGACAGGCGAGGTGTCGAGAAACAAAAAGGGAAAATTCTTCAATTATTGTCGAAATCCGAGATTGCGACTTTGCAGTGCTCAGTAGTGTCTTGCCTTGTGTTGTCGGTCTGTGGAAGTCCTTGGATGGTTATATCAAGGAGCCTTGGTTATAATCACTTGTGCAGCTGACAGTGTGCATACCTTCTGTGGCAAACAGGCTTCTAAGGTCTTGTTGG
The DNA here is from genome assembly GCA_949987565.1 of Luidia sarsii. Lineage (NCBI taxonomy): Eukaryota > Metazoa > Echinodermata > Asteroidea > Paxillosida > Luidiidae > Luidia > Luidia sarsii. Next base: position 14,503,766 of record OX465105.1, read on the forward strand.
TGGTTTCATCAGGTTTTTTTTTTCATTCTCTGTTGTCTGCTGTGTGTATATTTGTCTCGTGTATATTTGTATTTGTCTGGGCGTGTTAGGTTGCTTTGGCTCAACTTATAGTGTTCTTCCAACTGTACCTATTATAATTCGTCTCAATGAATACTACTACTAATAATGACCGCCACATTGAATAATGCGTCATTTTCAAATCGGCAACAATAATACCTGTGAAATCAAAGAATGGGTGCATTATTAATATGTGTACCAGCGAGTCAATCCTGCTACAATCGAACGTGTGTGGTATGGCTTTTGTCACGCTACACGTTGTTCTGTGATAGGCTGAAAAGAGTCTTTGTTTGAGACTATGGACAATGGCGGTGCCCGGATTCGGAGGGCCCCGGCGCGTGGCAATATTCGGCATGAACTTTTGAAAAACAAGTTTGAAATTTCTTGTGAACGTTTTGATTATTCCGGGTCTTGATCTGCTTGAGACTTCATGTTCTCGAAAATATCTATAAAGAGCTCCGTCATAATGCGCACGACCTTACTCATGACGCACAGGTGAGGTTGGCGAATTCTTCGTGAAACAGGACAGATTCCGGCAGTTTTTGGAAGAGAGACGAAGTTCGTCCGCTCGTTTCTCGACCCATTCACTAACTGCTCGCACGCTTTCCACAGCTTTGTGAACGGTTTTGCTTGGACAATTACAATCTTCACAGAAAACGAGCTTTGAAGAACTTGGTGCGCAAGATTACGGACATTAACGCACCAGAGTATAAGCCGTGTTCGAATATAATTTGTTTGCATGCGGCTAGAAGTAACAAGCACCCCAATGGAAACCGTGGCTACAGCCGCTCGTTGATGACTTCCGTAGACTCGTGTGCGATTTCAAGCCGTAGCCAATGAATTCGGACGTAGCCTAGAAGACTCACAGTCGTTCGGCGTTACAGGCCACCGTAGCCAAAGCTCAGACAAAGTCCTCGGAGAACTGGGAATTGCAGATAGACAACGTGAACTTTTTTTCCCCTCCACGCGAGCGATCGATATCGGAGATCGGAATAGTTCCCAACACGGGAACATGGCTTATAGAACAGGGAGTGATTAGAAGCGATTACAATATCACTGGCCTGCAACGCTGTAATCCAATTTCACGTCTGACGGACCACTGGGGAGGAAGCACACTCCGCTAATTACAAGTTCTTAATCAGAGTTCCCATCATCCCCTTGCCAATAGGCACCGTGGGATGGATATACCCACGGTGCCTTTGGGCGCGCCCGACGGACAAATTTGTACTCCCTCGATCGTCCCAATGTCTATTATATTAAGTCTGCGTTCGTCGACAACACACCGCCGTATCTACGATCTTCTTAATTGCAAAATTAATAATGTGGCAGCCGCAAGTCAGCTGTGGGACGGGGAAGAGAAGCAAGGCGGAGAGCAACGGGGGGAGGGGGACGAGATGTAATTTGATTGGAGTTATTATTAGCACGGTCGTTGATAATTAGGATCTCTAATGGCGTGCGGTGTGGATTGCGTATAAACCAAGACCATTATGTTAGTAATAGAACAAGGAGGCGGTTCGTGTTCAGTGAACAAAACTACACGGTCCTATACACCGTGTTCCGTGTGCTTCAAAGGCATGAGATGATGTTGTATCCATACCATTTGGAACAGTTACTATACCACTCAAGTCGGTTGTCGTCATTGTTGTCGTCATCGCAGTTGTCGTCGTCGTCGTCGTCACTCTTGGTGTTGTTGTCCCTGTCGTTGTTGCTCTTGCAATTGTTTTTGTGTCATTGTTTTTTGTCCTTTTTGTCATCGCCGTATTTGTGCTATCGCTGTTCTCATCGATGTCATTGTAAATGTCATCGTCGTTTTTGTTGTCATAATCGTTGTTGCTGTTGTTGTAGTTGTCGCTGTTGCCGTGGGAGGTCAATTAATAAGTCAATACTTATAATTGTGACAGCTATGGTGAAAAGTAGGTTGATTGTACAACCCCCCCCAAACAAAAAAAACACCACATTGTTTCTGTTTGAAGTAATCAAACCCAAGATGGCGCCCTCTATCTTTGTGCTTAAATTTCGCGCGCTTAACGACTCCACCTAGTCATTCCATTACCGGGCACTCACACTGTATGACTGTTTCGTCTTCGCTTCTTTACAGCCCTACGGGGTATCGACCATAGCTTCGCCGTGCCTCAATCCCTTTTTACTCGACAACCGTGTCGCGCGGTCGTCACATGAATACTCACACCATGGAGATGCGGTCCCTCCAGGGGGCGCCGTGGGGCGTGGCGATGCCGTAGCCCTTCAGGTTGAATGGCTTGCCCACCGTCATGACGTCGCACTCCTTCTGCTTGATGTAGTCCAGGATGGGGGCGTCCCAGAAGAAGGCGTAAGGCTCCTCCTGCACCTTCTTGTAGCCGGCCTCGGCCGACGGCACCCAGGGGCTCTTCTCCGAGTTGGACATGAAGCTCCACATGCGCTCGTAGATGCCCTGGTGCTTGCGCTTCTCGAAGAACTTGGCCAGACTGCTGTTGGCGATGGTGCCGTAGATGACCTGCTTCTGCATGGCCAGGTCCTCCAGGGAGTTGATGGGGTTCTCCATGCGGGTGACGGTCAGGAAGGCGGCCAGGTTGGCCGTGTAGGTGGCCGTGATGATGAGGGCGAAGAACCACCAGAAGGCGCTCAGCACCCGGCCCGAGATGGACAGGGGGGAAGTGTCGCCACCTGCAGGGGTGGAGGAACGGACCGGCGGGCAAAAGGGGGCGAGGAGGTGGCGGGTGAGATGACAACAGTGCGTCCTCAAGAGCCTTTGCAACGCGGAATATGGCCGTTTTCGAAATGAAGGCTTAGGCCGTATCCGAATCTGTTGTCTATACAGCTACGGCTAGATCTTCGCTCCATTGGAAACACACGGGGATGCGAAGACAATAGCCGTAGCCGTAGCTCTGGAAACCCGTTCCGGACACGGCCTTAGGCTCGGGCTCAGGCTTCGTCTCCGTCTGACTTAACCTGAAAATCCAGGTAGTGGTTTGTTTCCGAATTTGAAAGTTTGTTGGCTTGATAGGTACAGGGTATTTACCAAGAAACTGGGGCCAAACGCTTGTTTTTAGATGCCTGTGATGTTATCACGAGTAAGATGAATATGACCGAAGCCAAAGCCCAAGCCCAAGTCTTCATTTCGAAAACCCTTTACTCTAGCACTTCTCTTCCGAGAAGGAGTGTGGCACTGAGAAAGAGATACCGGCTCTTTTCAGAACCGAACTCCTTCTTAGTATTTCCACCACGCAAAGCTTCCAAGTCTTTCAATGAAGTCTTGCCCTGGTCGACGTGATAAACACTGGATGCTCAGTTTTTTGCCCGAGGCCTGATGAAAACATTTTTAAGGCAGCTCGGGCGGGATTCGAACCCACACTCCCGCGTTCTAGTGCAAACGTCTTAACTTACAAGCTGGTCGAGGTCGTGTGGTGGATTCAAACATTGCACAGCGGTGGGTACCACGATGGATCATAGATATAACATGATGTTTGCGTCGAGGAAAATGTAATCCAATGAGGTTTTGCCCTTGCTCGCGACCGTGATACACACTGAATGCTCAGTGCTTCCAAGTCTTATCGAGCATCTTGACTTGACTTGACTTTATTCGAATATCAAATGATCAAAGCAGTTTCAAAAAGTTACATGACATATCAAAAGAAAAAAAATAGTCTATCAAAGCAAAGATATTGATATTCGGGGAGCCCGTAAGAAGCAAGGCTTGTCTGGTACTGGCTCCCTGGAGAGATAGATTAAGTTAATATAATAACATAAACGGTAAAGCAACAAGCAGAAAAGCTTGACGTTTGAGTTGAAAAATGACATGAAAATGAAATAATCATCAGATGATAATATTATATGAATTAAGTCTCTGTAGATAGGAACCAATTATTTGTAGTAGTAATTTACTTGGAACCAAACAATTCAATAAAAGGTTTTAATAAACAGCATATAGATTTACTTCTAACCTTGCTGCATGCAGGAGGCGAAGGCGAACCACATGCTGTTCTTGAGGTCGAAGGCGTCCTGGTTTTGGCTGTTCTCGCGCCGGAAGCTGCTGTAGGGGCTGAGCCGGTCCACCACGTAGATGAGGACGCCCACCACGAAGAGCGAGGCCAGCACGCAGCCCCACACCTCGAAGTTGAGCGGCTCCAGGAAGGCGAAGATGTTGGCCTTCTGCTGCGGCTTCTTCATCAGGATGCCCACGCCGTAGTTCATGTAGGGCTTGGTGAAGTCCACCACGGCCTCGCGGTCCGAGTTGATGACCATCCCGGCCACGGCCAGGTGCGCCCTCTGTGGCCAAAACAAGAAAGAGCCCCGGCGTCACCGCTTTGCAACGCGTTGGTCAATCCAGACTTATACATTGGGTCGACAGATTGTGGTTGGGCCGGTTCCAACCGATCATGGCATGCCACTGAACGCGGGCGATTCACAATAGGGCGCCCTCAAGAGTTTTGCAACGCGTTGGCCAATCACAATGAGCGGAATCTGTCGACCATTTTCCAGGCGTGCATTGGGTCGACAGATTCCGATTCACGCATTGTGATTAGCCAAGGCGTTGCAAACTCTTGAGGGCGCACTGTTGTGAATAGCCCGTTTTGAGAAGAGGTGTAGTCCTAGAGATAGCCGTTTTTAGTCCGACTGTTTAGTCTGACTGACACATTTTAAGGATAAGACCAAGTTTGCAGTGACACAATGTACACGTCATCGCCATTGAGATGGGGTGCGGCTCTGAAAATTGCCGATAACTCAACCTTTTGGGAACTATGTACGCCCGTTGTCAGGAGACCGTCTGAGGCTCCAAAGACGTGACGTCATTCACGTGAGTGCCTGGCTTTCAGGGCCTTTCCCGAAACAAGGCTTAGGCTCAGGCTCAGGCTTTGCTCCCATCACCTCATTGAGCCAGAGCCAACAACCTGAGCCATGGTTTCGAAAAGCCCCTCAGCCACACTCGCAACAGGACGCGGCTCAAGATGGCGGCGGTCAGTGACGTCAAAGGCCCGTTCTGAGCATGCGCTAGTTCGATCAGCGCCTCCTCACGTTTAGTTGTGGTATGTATAAGGAGAGGGCGTTCTGTCAATCGACGGCCCCCAAAAAACAAAGAGAGAGAGAGAGAAAAAGCAATGCTCACGCCGTAGTAGACTTCACCGACCAATCCATTCCACGTGCCGTCCTCGTTGGTGCCGCCGTAGTTACCGTCGGGCACCAGGTAGAGCTCGTACTTGAACTGCAGCTGCTCGGCGATGAACTCCAGCATGTCGATGCAGAAGCCCGAGTACTTGTAGCCGTTGACCGTCTCGTCGCGGCTGACGAAGGGCGCCTCCTGCATGGGTGTGCATCCACAACAAAAGGGAGGGAGGGAGGGACATACGGCTGGCCAGTCTGGTTTACGAATTCGAAGGTGCCTTCGATATGCCTCATAGCCAGGTAGAACCGCGAGCAGTGGATGGGAAGATAGCGGTGACACCGTGTAAGCTATCTCTTTCGAGGAGCCGCACTCCTTCTCGAAAGATGATGGCTATAGCCTACAGCACGGCGTCAACGCAAGCTTTCCGCGTCGTGATTCAGCCATGCACACCCTCCAGTATTTTCTAGACCAGAGTTAGACCGCCCCGCCCTCGGAAGACGTTGCATGCTTTCACGCTGGTATGCATTTTGGCGATCAAACCTAAGAACGACTACATGTACGTTATTTAAGTCCCGGTCCAGTCAAAGTTTTCTTGGCCATTTTTAATGTGTTTTTTTTCTTCGAGTTATGTAAAAAAGAAGAAGACTGACTTACGACAATTGTGACTATCCTCAAGGTGGTGTTGTTGTTGATGAAGGGCTCGAAGCTTCGCGTGAACGGAGTCTTGACCAGGTTCAGGTGATTCGTGGGGTCCCAGCTGCCAATCTGCGCGAGCGAGCACAACGAGGCAACGCCGATAAAAAGAAAACTCCTGTTTCTGTGGTCAGAAACCGGTCGCCCATTCCGGCCCAATTTCCATTTTACCCGGGCTAAACTATGATAGACATTAGTCATTTTGCAAACTGCTTTATATTGACTTAAATGACCCAAAGGCGAATCACAAGCATTCCGAGGGTATGGAGTTTCGATCCTGGCAGGACTTTTCTCGAAGGCAGAGAGATTCGAGGGATGATAGAAGGGATCAAAAATGAGGTGGCATCCAAGTAACTAGCCATGTCTTTGCGAGATTTTTAAAATGTCTGATTTAGAGTTCATCCAAGTGTGACATACGAGAACAGTGTAAACATTCCTATAAAACCGGTTAATCTCTGGAATAACAAATAGTAGATCAAAAGGATATCAATAACATCAGTGAGAGGGCATGCCGTCTAATTGTCTAATCATTTGTATATAAATTCTGTCTCTCCAACCTCTCCCTTAACCCTTCCTCTCTTTCTCTATCCTCCTCTCTCCCTCCATCCTCCCTCCTCTCTCCCTCCACCCTCCCTCCTCTCTCTCCCTCCACCCTCCCTCCTCTCTCTACACCCTTCCTCTCTTTCTCTATCCTCCTCTCTCCCTCCACCCTCCCTCCTCTCTCTCCCTCCACCCTCCCTCCTCTCTCTACACCCTTCCTCTCTTTCTCTGTCCTCCTCTCTCCCTCCACCCTCCCTCCTCTCTCTACACCCTTCCTCTCTTTCTCTATCCTCCTCTCTCCCTCCACCCTCCCTCCTCTCTCTCCCTCCACCCTCCCTCCTCTCTCTCCCTCCACCCTCCCTCCTCTCTCTACACCCTTCCTCTCTTTCTCTCTCGTCCTCTCACCCTCCATCCTCCCTCCTCTCTCTCCACCCTTCCTCTTTCTCTCTCCTCCTCTCTCCCTCCATTCTCCCTCCCCCCTCTCTCTCCTCTCTCCATCCATCCTCCCTCCTCTCTCTCTCTCCCCTCTCTCCCTCCACCCCTCCTCTTTCTATCTCTATCTCCCTCCATCCTCCCTCTCTCTCACTCCATCTCCTGATGTTCACTTTCCTATATTATCTCCTGCAAGGAATATTAGTTTGGCGCCCAGTTCTACCCAACAGCTTCCTCATCCCTCAACTCTTGAGGGCGCACTACTGTGAATCGCCCGCATTCGATGGCATGCCATGAACGGTTGGAACCCGGACCAGTCGGCTTGGCGCACCATCAACTCACCTTCCACGCCTTGGTCTGATTCTCACGGCTCTCTACCGTGATCACGTCCATCGCAATCTCCTCGTTCAGGTTCGTGTGGTTGTACCGGATCCGTCCCATCAGCCCGTTCGTTTCCGTCTACGGAACGAGAGACGACAAATAAAGGGGACACCATTTCACCGTTTACTATAAAAAAAGATCGACGATAATATTCATAACACAATAATGTAGGGCCTATACTGTAACACTGCTGTTGTTCATATGGCCAAGTGGAACTTGGCGCCACCTTTGACTGACAGGCGATTACGACTCCATGGAGATGAGTGGACTGGAGGGGGGTGTCGTATATGTAGCATCTAATGAGACCGAGGTCGAGCTCAACTTCGAACCCGCAACTCCTGTTCTATCGCAGACGTCTTAATTACTGGACCACCGATCTGGTAGGATCGAGGTTGATGCGAAAATGTATAGCGGTGGGTACCGCGTTGCATCTCGCATTACAATGATTATGATCACTTGATGGCGGGAACTTGAGAGGATGACACAGGGCCGGCCGGGGACACTCAGTGGAGTGGAGAGACAGAGGTGGAGAGAGAAAGAGAGAGATAGAGATCGAGAGAGGGGAGGGTGGAGGGAGGAAGAGAGAGAGAGAGAAAGAGGGAGAGAGAGAGAGAGTGAGAGAGTGAGAGAGAGAGAGAGAGTGAGAGTGAGAGAGAGAAAGAGAGAGAAAGAGAGAGAGAGAAAGAAAGGGAGAGAGAGACAGTGAGAGAGAGTGAGAGAGAGAGAGGGGAGAGAGAGTGAGAGAGAGAGGGAGAGAGAGAGTGAGAGAGAGAGAGAGGGGAGAGAGAGTGAGAGAGAAAGAAAGGGAGAGAGAGTGAGGGGGAGAGGAGTAGAGTGGAGGGAGAGAAGTAGAGAGAGAGAACGAAGTGTGGAGAGGAGAGAAAGAGAGATAGAGACAGAGGGGTAGGATGGAGGGAGAGAGGTGGCGAGAGATGAGGCGGGTGGAGGGGGGGGGGGAGAAGGAGACACAGATATGATTTCGTTCATAACCACGGGCCATCATTTTACCCTGTGCAGGAGCTTCCGTAGACGAATGCCTCCCTTCCACGACTTGGGCTTGGGGTCGTAGCAGCGCTGCACCTCGGGCTCGATGTACTTATCCCGCTCCACCAGATCGTCCAGGGCAGCGGCCAGCACGCGGACGGCGTCGTACAGGTAGGCCGACTTGAACTGCGAGCGCAGAGAGGGCGGGAGAAAGCATTCCCAACAGAGCCTTAAGATGCGTCCCAGGCCGTTTACGAGGCTTAGGTTCGGGCTTAGGCTTCGGTCGTATTTCTCCTATACCCGTTATAATGTCACAGGCATCGAGAAACAGGCGTTTGACCCCAGTTGTTTTGGTGAATATACTTATCAAGGCTTGATCAAGCCAACAAACCTTATCTTATTGGGAGAAAAAAACCCGACCTGGATTTTTCAGGTTTTGTTGGACGGAGACGAAGCCTGAGCCCGAGCCTGATTCTTGGATGTATAAAGGGCCATAGAGTCGCGTGTACATCGAAGCCATAGCCCGTGTATTCAAGGAACGGCTGTTCCGCCAAAAAAAAGAGAAAAAAATAAGGAAGTCGCCCAACACAAGGCCTCGAAAGGCCACTCAAGGTGAGGGCTAAACGAAAGTAATAAGGAGAAGAACCAGGACCAAACTAGATCAGGAGGAAGAAAGATGAACGTTTATGTTACGTTTTAATTGGGACAGGTTATAAGAAAGGGGGAAACAGGTTGCAGGTAGAGAATTCCATAGTGCAGCAGAGCGCGGGAAGAAGCTAGAGGAGTACCGCGTATAGTATTGATTAAAAATGGTCTCGGCCTAGAGAGGGAGGGAGGGAGGGGAGGGAGGGGAGGGGAGGGAGGGAGGGAGGGGAGGGAGGGGAGGGGAGGGAGGGAGGGAGGCGGAGAGGCAGGCAGACATCCAGGCATGCGGGAAGGGAGGGGCAGGGAGGGAGGGGGAGGCAGACGGGCAGGCAGGCGGGCAGACAGGCAGGCAGGCGGGGAGGGAGGGGGAGGGAGGGAGACAGGAAGGCAGGCATACAGGGAGGCAGGGAGGCAGGCAGGCAAGCAGGGAGGCAGGCAGGCAGGCAGACAGGGCCAGGAGGCAGGCATGCCGACAGGCCGGCAGGCAGTCAGGCAGGTAGGCCGGGAGGCATGCATGAATGGAGGGGGTAAGTCCCCAGGCTGGCATCGCACCTGCACGGTGTTCAGGTAGCCGGGCGACAGGTAGGTGGCATTGACCTCCTCCTCTCTCTCCACGCCCGGGTAGAGTATCCGCCAGGCGTTGTAGAACTCCTCGGGCCGTGCCTGGACCTTGACCTGCTGCTTCATCAGCGTGATGATGCCCACGGAACCGTTCAGGAAGCGCATACTCTCCTCTGCTGCCGTGTCCTATAGAGGGCGGGAGTGGGGGTGTGTGGGAAGACGGGATGAAGATGCTCAGAATGAAAAACAACAACAAAGGGACTCGGTACTCTCTAAAGGCAAAACAGTGAATAATCCACGCGCTCAAAGAGTGAAATTTCCTCAAGAAAAGCCAAAGCCACTAAAAAAGAGTGAAAAACACTGCAAGAGGTGTGGAAACAGTCAAACACCACTTTATAGAGGAGCCATATGGAGGATAACTCTTTTATGAGTGGTCCTCCATTATGGCTCCTTATATGAGTCGGATTTCACTCCACGTTGAGCGGTTTTCAAATATTTACGGTGTGTTGCACTCTTTTTGAGCGGTTTTGGCTTTTTGCAGCGAAATTTCACTCCTTGAGAGAGTGAGTTATTCACTCTTTTGCATTTAGAGAGTATGATACCATCGACGAAAACTGGGAGGGAGGGGAGAAGGGGGTGTGGTCACTGAAAAACATAGGGCACCGAATGGTTAGATGCGATCTGAATGGCGCCCCTATCCCCGGCATAAGACTAGTTCGCTATCTGGGATGGCCGCCACTAAAGGGCTGAATAGCTCAGGTCATGGTATGACCGCTGGTACGATAAGCCAGAGGTCTCGGGATCCATGCAGTTTGTAAATGTATGCAAATGTATCATCCCTTCATTGTTGATCTGAGGAGCTCTCAATCGTTCCAGGAGTCAATTTTGACAGACATGGCACGCCATAAGTGCCCATTATCATCATTATCATTACTATCATTATGATTCTAGCTTCGCACAACACAATAAAAAAAATCTTCTTTCCCTTGGTGCTGGATTCACCTCGGATCAAGCTACATCCCGTAGCCTTAGATCTCGAGGGCTTTCCTTAGGATCCTAGCTATTCCTAGTAGGGCCACTTTCTGGAGTAATCCGACCTTTACCGATGACCCGACACGGTCAAGGTGCTTTTCTAACGCCTTATAGGAACGGTATCTAATAAGGCACCCACTATACCAAAGGGACAACCTTAACCTTGAAATAAAAAGAGTACAACCCGATATAGGCTATATACTTCTTCTTTAAAAAAAAGAACGAATTCCGAGCTAGGTGACAGGATACCAAACAGACTCAGCAGACGAAAGTCAACAAGCTAATTTTGAAGCCACCAATTAGCATGCACTGCTGCATAAAAGAACTCACGCACACCCTCGGGTATATACGGTGTGGGCGTCCACGTTTCCTGCAGAATGTAATTAACGCTGTATCGCGTCGTGCAGCGTCCCAGACTGATGTGTAGACTTTTATATAACTCCCCAAGAATCTGGCGGGCAAGTCTTCAATTCCTTCTTCTTCGTCTTTTTTTCTTTCTTTCTGGTTATCGTGCAATGGCCGCGGGTTATTCGACACCCCCTTTTCCAAACCTTAAACTCTCTCCGTCTTATTTCAATGGTATATAATTATTATTATTATAGCCCTTCGCCGGTTTCCGCGCGATACACGACGGTTTCTGCGCTTAATTCCCGAACATTCCATCACGGTCCCATTGTAGCCCCCGGGTCGTGGAGATCAAATGAAAATGGAGAGAGCTCGGGCCAAGAAAAATAAAGACGCTTAAAAAAAACCCCGAGAGAGATTGTGTGCGTCCGCGCCTAATCCGAAGTGAATAATTATTTAGCCAGTCATGCGATCGTGCGTGGCAGGTATCGCGGGAGGAAGGCAGGGCAGGCAGGAAGGCATGCAGGCAGGCAGGCAGGCTGGATATTATTCGGGAGAGGAAAGGATTAGTAACAGGGACGGAAACTGACCGGCGTGTGAGCGCTGGGGGTTGCGGCGGTCAACGGGGGAGGGGGCACTGCACCGGCGGTCAGTGGATGGGTTTGACCTTTGGCAGAGGCGCATTGGACAGGGAGGGGATGGGCACAGGTATAGGTGGGGCGATCTAGCAATCAGCGGAGAGAGAGGGAGAGAGAGAGAGAGAGAGAGAGAGAGGGAGGAGAGAGAGAGAGAGAGAGAGAGAGAGAGAGAGAGAGAGAGAGAGAGAGAGAGAGAGAGAGAGAGAGAGAGAGGGAGAGATAGAGAGAAAGAGGGAGAGAGAGAGGGGGAGGGGGATAGACACGGAGAGAGAGAGAAGAGAGAGAAAGGGAAAGAGGGGGAGTGAGTGAGATTGAGATAAGTAGGGAGAGAGAGGAGAGAGAGGGAGACAGGGAGAGAGGGAGAGAGGGAGGGAGGGCGAGATGGGAGAGGGGAGAGAGGAGAGAGGCAGAGAGACAGAGAAATGGAGAGAGGGAGAGAGGGGAGAGAGAGAGAGAGAGAGAGTGGAGAGAGAAAGAGAGAGAGAGAGAGAGAGAGGGGAGGGGGATAGACACGGAGAGAGGGGAGAGAGAGAGAAAGGGAAAAGAGGGGGAGAGAGTGAGATTGAGATAAGTAGGGAGAGAGAGGAGAGAGGGGGAGACAGGAGAGAGGGAGAGAGGGAGGGAGGGCGAGATGGGAGAGGGGAGAGAGAAGGAGAGAGGCAGAGAGACAGAGAAATGGAGAGAGGGAGAGATGGGGGGAGAGAGAGAGGAGAGAGAGGGGAGAGAGAGAGAGGAGAGAGGGGTAGATATATGAAGAGAGAGGGGGAGAGAGGTTGGGAACTACAGGGGAGCGGGGGAGAGAGAGAGGGGGAGAGAGAGGGGGAGTGAGGGAGAGAGATAGGAAGACAGATAGAGAGGGGGAGAGAGAAGAGAGAGAGGGAGAGAACTGGAGGGAATACTCAGCTATACCTTTGTGCACTACTTGTCAGAGCGCGTTTGAGCAACTTGCATGGAGAGGGGGGAGAGAGGGGAGAGAGGGGAGAGAGGGGAGAGAGGGGAGAGAGGGGAGAGAGGGGAGAGAGGGGAGAGAGGGGAGAGAGGGGGGAGAGAGGGAGAGAGGGGAGAGAGGGGAGAGAGGGGAGAGAGAGGAGAGAGGAGAGAGAGGAAGGAGAGAGAGGTGGGAGAGAGTGGGGAGATGGAGGGGGGAAAGGGGCCATAAGGGAGGCTTCTGCATTCCAAGAACCAGCCACTAATCTTGCTACACCAGACAGCTTTGCGCCGTTAATGCATACATTTACTTATTATTGTGATTTTTTCTTTCCTCCGGGAAGCGGCTTTAAGGTGCACGACTGATTGGCTTCAATTGTCGGCACCCTTCCCGCGTGAGTTGCCCAATTAAGTCGCGCGGTGCTGCGACGCCGATAAGTCCATACCAGCTGGTCTTGTCTTGCGAAATGTGTTAAAAAGGAGACATTTTTTGCTAGAAAAAGAAAATATCAGAAAGTGGCGTTCTCTTGATGTTCACTCCAAACATAAACAAACTTCCTGATCTAAAAAGCTGAGATATATGTAATTGGCGAAAAACGAAGAATAGTTTTGGTATAACAAAATCATATCGAAAAGAGACAAATGATTTAAACTCTGTAATGTACATGGAATTAAATACTTCAACAAATTGCCACGACGATTTTAACCTTTTCAATCCCATTTCGTCTAAAAATACAAAATAAAATAGGACGTTATCAATTATAATTGTATAATGTATCGCACGTGTCATTTGTATCATTATTATATTATTTGTGTAAGTGTTCATTTGTTATAAAATTCATGTAAATCATAAAACATATAACAAGAGTATAATACATGTAAACATAACATAACATAATGTTACATATTTGTACATAATTATTTGTACATATTTACTTGTGCTGTATGTACTTGTGATATGCATGAATGTATATGTTACATGACGCGTACTCGTTACGTTTACCTACATGTTCAATGTACATGTACTTTACGTGCTTGAAATGGGTATACGTATTGACGAGTACCCGATGCAGAGCCACAGAGTTATATCAGACTACAACACGGAGACTCCTCTATAATGAAGGCGATGCGAATGGTGATGCAACGCGGATTGTGCAGCAATGTTTGCCCATCTCGTTTTACCATCAGGGAAGAAAGAAAAAACAGGTTATAGTTACCACAACACGCCGATAAAAATCAACACTCTGCCATTAAGGTTTCATCGCGGGCGAAGATAACCGAGCCCTCCTTTCTATTTCCTGATCTTAGGAGCGGCTACAAAGTGGTTTTGGACGTATCCAGGCAACGGGTTTCCCTCCATGCACCCCCTCCTTCTCGTCTCCCTCCCCTGATCTGAGCCAGCCATCGGGTCCGGCCCGTTATCGTGGAGGGATCAGCGGGGGCGGGGGGCTCCGTCAGTAAGTCTTACCCGTCCGGTAGCCGTGAATCCTCCCGCCTCGCCGTGGAGAAAGGCGTCCCAGTCCTGCGAGGAAAGTGGGTGATGGGGAAAACGATACAGTTAAACACACCGGTCAAAATTAATCTGTCTTTTCCCAACACTTTTACTCCGGCAAATGTTATCAGAAAATGTTGGGATAAGACTTCAAGTGGCATATAGACATGCTGGAAACATGTTTAAACTGACCTTAAGGACCCGAATGCAAAACTCTAAAGTAAAGGGCCCGACGTTTTCATCCTATGGCAGGACCATTCTCTTGGGCAAATTGGAGGTTCAGGCAGCATTCTGCAGCTGAGAAAGGGCCTGCTAGGATCGAAACGTCAGGTCCTCTACATTTTGTCGAAACTTTGTGAATTTGTAAGTGATTTGGACAATGTCACATAATTCAACTGTTGGGCTTGTTGTTTACCAATAACCTCATCAAATTGTGTTAAAAGTTCCCAGTCCGATTTTGCTTTGTTTGAAAAAATCTATTCAGTTGATATTTTGACACGTTAAAAAAATATCTTCAATATTGGCAAATATTCCTTCACATTTTACTTTCTTCATTTCAATGAGTTTTCTTGTGCTTTGAGTGACTATCTGTGTGTCTTCTCATTCTTTACGAAAGGAGAAAACCAGCAAAAGGGAATTATTTTTGATAAAAAACCTGCCTTTAAAGCCCCTACACAACATTAGTCGAGGTCAGACAATATCATCCATACGTTGTCTGATCCAACATATGCATGAAGCAGCACACCTGTGAAAATTTCAGCTCAATCCGCCAACCGAGTCTCGAGAAAATCGTGAAAACCCCTGAATTTGTCTCGCGAAAATGCAGAATTTAATGCCGTACTAGCTGTTCCAAAAAAGTGTTTAGATCTCGGTGAGGCGTAAACGATTTCTTCCAAATACAACATTTTAGGCAGAAATATTTCAATGCGAGGTTTCTACTATAACCATCTTCAAACTGTATAAGTTTCATGTAAATCTGTGAACATTTCTGTTTTTCAATCTTACCAATGTTGTGTAGGGGCTTTAAGAGGTGCATTTAAAACTCAAATATATAAGATAACTTTTTTTAAGGATGATGAATACAATTTTTCAATAATTTCATTTCGACGAGATTCCGAACATTGATTCCAACACACCAAACTCTTGTGCAAAATATGACTACAAGTTGTGTTTGGGAAAAAATCTTACCTACCAAACCATTAATCAAATTACAAAACCTTTTTCCCAAAATTCCTAATAGTTATTAAAACTATTGGGGTAATCATTATCTTTACCATTGTAATTAATGTGTCAGGCAATATACTGAGAAAAAGCAAAAGGTTGAAAACCAAGAAACTCTTTGAGAAAATGGAAACCAAGAAAACGAAAGGGATGGATGAAGAAACTACCGAAGGTTAAGCCAAATGCCACACAAGAAATTAAGCATGTATAACAGTCATTGAAATGGTGTGGAGGCATCTTAAATGGAAAACAGAAAACGAAAAAAAACAAAGACCTTCCCCAACGGTTGGTGGCAGCAGACACGCTTCCTGCTCTTATTGCTGCTAATCCCATGAGCGGTCACAGAAAAAGTCCCATCAGTTGGCATACTTTTCGATCGTATGAAGTAAGTTAATTTGAATGCAGCAATGCATTAATTTCAATGCAGCAATGCATTAATTTCAATGCAGCAATGCATTAATTTCAATGCACAACGAACGTGTGTGATTACACGTTTTGGTTTCAGTTAATCAATATGGCTGCGTCTCTTCTACATTGCCCAGTCTACAAAGGAACTGTGCGGGATTTCTGCTTGATTTGGTATTATGAACATTTCTGCACATCTCCCAATGTCAATTAATTGAAATTGCCAAGGGAAATCTCAGTGCAACAGTAGTCCAGCAATTCTGGACTGTGACCGCCAGAAAGCACCACTGATTTGGTATTGTGAAATTTTGCTTAGTATTTCATGAGCAATGAGCCCAGCATGGCGGCTCTGAAAAGAAAAATGGCCGCCTGAAGGACAAAGAGAACCGCAGCTGTCTGTCGCCACCTAGCGGCCACACTGGACCCGTGGACGTGATGAGGGGGAAAAAGAAAGAAAACAAAACCCAAAATCAAACGGATCGAGACCGCACCTAGTGCAGCTTTGCAACTCCGTCATGCCCAAGCTTATATGCCCAAGCTACAGTCTACACAACCACACCAAACTCTAGCCACCACAACCCTATACCCCTATGCATGCACCACACGCCGAGTAAACGCCACAATTATTCCGGGCCGCCCACACGGCCGAATTCACGCCTATAATGCGCTTAATTCCGATGTTTCATTATTTTCCCTTCTCCTGGCGGAAGTAACCGCATCAGTAGAAGGGAAATAAAATGGCAGGTATTTACTCAGCGTCGTTACGAATACACACCGCCGGGGAGACCGGGCAAAGGGGAGGGGAGGGAGGACCATGAAATTCCATGCACACACGCACGCACGCACTGACCATTATTAATAACGAACGCCATCACGGCCAGGACGGCATGCACGCCACGCTAGATAGAACGCATGCACGCACGCAGTCAACGGCGTTATCGGGTAACCAACTTTCAAGGCAGGGCACACCACTGACTGAATCATGCATTACGTACGGCGCATGCAGCGTTGAACAGCCGAACCAGATGGGTAAAGGGTGACGTTTTAAGGCAACGAGGGAAACCTATGGAAAATATCCAACGATCCACCGCACACTGGACATGCAACTGGTTAGTTTCGTGCTTAATGGACAGATGAGATGTCTCTCAGCTGAACGACAAATTACCCATTTTGGTGATCTTTAGCCTCGTGAGGGAGAAAAAAGGGCCACCAACTAGTCATCCCTATATACGGACTTAATCAAATGGAATCGTTTCATGTTACTGATTCAAGCGAATGCGTGGATCAGGGGGGGATCTTCTTTATTTTGTTCTTTATTTCCTGTCTTGTTTTGGAAACCCTATACACCGCAGGCCTTAAACTTGTTTGCAGACAACCGCCAGTAAGAGCCAGTGTACCGTACAGCAAACAAAACTAACCAGCACTCCATTGACGTCATCACGGCTCATCTGCATGAGAATGTACGCAAGAAGAGAAAGGCATACCAGTTTGTGATGCCTAAATACACTCCAAATAATGGATAAAGGAAGGAACCAGTAGAAGCCTGAGGGGGGTAGGGACTGACAAAGCAAATCATAAAAAATAATGACACCACAGAGTACACTATACTGATACACACAAATGCAACCACGGAAAGATCGTTGGACCACCATTGAGTCCACTGTTTAGTCCGACCAATCCGGCCTTAGACGCCGGCCGTAGATGCCATGCGAACTCAACGTGGTGAGGGATAAACTGCTAGGGTGCGTTTCGGCACGGTCGCCGTGCAACTCAAGTGCTCTGAGAGGTAATCTCCTATAGGGTGCGTTTAATGGGCGAGGTCATAACCAAGAACCGGGGTCGATTGCTTGGCTTGGTGCTGTGAAAATGTGTACACTTATTCATCTCCCCGTGCCACTTCATTTGTAACTAAAAACCGAATGAGGTATTACGTCCTTGCTAAGACTGTCAGGGAGAATCTCAGTCAAACGATGGTCAAAACCCATTCTTGGTCATGCAGGCCAAAAACGCACCTCTCCCCACTCGTACTCCCGAGTTACCGTTCCCCTTTCAGCGGTTGATCCCATCAAACCCAGCATCGTAACTTGCGATCAATCGCAAGACGATGAGCGCTGCAGACAAAAACATACGGCCCATTTCAACTGAGTTACGATGCGTCGTATAAAGGCTTCGTGAAATCCAGCCCAGATATTGTAGAGTTCTAACCGGTAACCCAGACGATCTTTTATAGTGAGCCACATCCAACACTATTGATGATAAAGTCTCCCTGAGTTACGAGTTACCAAAACCCATTGGGAACTTACGATCAATCGCAGGACGATGAGCGATGCACAGAAACCACACGGTGTGTCACAACTTGCGACGGGTTATCCATCGTAAGTTGAGTTACGATGTATCGTAAGGCTTTGGGGATTTCCAGCCCTGATATCGTCGAGTTCTAACCGGTGACGCAGACGATCTTTTATAGTGAGCCATGCATCCAACACTTTTGATATAAAAGTCCCCTAAGTTACCAGTTCCCGATCCCGATGATACCAAGACGATGAGCGATGCACACAAACCATGTACGGTCTGACACAACTTACGACGGGATATCCATCGTAAGTTGAGTTACGATGCATCGTAAAGGCTTTGTGAAATCCACCCCTACTAATATCATCGTATGGTTCTAACTGGTGACGCAGACGACCTTTTTAGCACTATTTAGGAAGTCATTTGGGGCATTGCGGTGAGCAGTGCGAAGACGGGGGCCGGGCTCAAGGTCCGAGGATGATGGCCGCTCTCCTGCGCATGCGTATCACCCTTGGGACCCACGGGTCCGCCTAGGAGACAACCCTCTTTCCCTGAAAATGGAGGGAAAGTACCCCGTGGAAACGTGCAAAGCATCGCTCAGAAAAGAAAACGCGCTGCTAATACACATGTCCCCATTAGCCGACGCAAAGGTCGATTTTCTGCGCAAATATGCCGTCCTTTTATGAAGATGGAAAGAGAGGAGAAGAAGGAAAAAGTTCACTGGTAAATAGCGTGTACGTGTGGAGGATTATCTATCTAATGGTCTCACGGGCTCCTGTGTGTACACGCACTTGTGGGGGGGGAGTCCTATGTGTTAATGCAGCGTGCGTACAAACGCCCTATAAAACAGGTCCTTTTTTGCATCGCGGGTAGCCTACCGGGTGCGCGAAAGACGATATCACATTATTGTGTTCGGCCCAACATCGCCTCCGATTTCAATAACATAGTACTTAGACCCTCGCACATTAACAGAGGAGAAGTGCTCGGCGGGAGTTGGAGAAGAAGAAGAAAAAAGGAGTGGACCCTGCGGCGGACTATAGGCTCCAGGGTTGAAAGCACGATGAAATATTTCTCAACAGTCAACCGTTTCCTTGAGCGATTGGAGGGTACATAGCCGCCTGCGCTCAGTGCACGATAAAGCCAGACGCTTGGATCGATACGAATGAGAGTCAATTGATGAGAGGGGGGGAGAGGAAAAAGAAATGTACCAAACGCCTCGTGCAACGAGATGGAATGTCCGATAGTTTATCAAGTCTTTACTGCGCGCACAGTGAACTAGTGGATATTTCACCCCACAGAACTAGGTCAGGTAGGCGATCGTAATGATGCTGCTCAGGGTAGCGGATCAAGGAGACGGTTTTATATATCCACAAGCGAGTGAGGGTAAGACATCAGGTCCTGAATGGTAAAAGCTGCTCACATTACTTCTCAATGTCCATGCGTGAGAGTGAGGGTAAAACATCAAATCCTGAATGCTAAAGGTTCCTCACATTACTTCTCAATGTCCATTCGTGAGAGTGAGGGTAAACATCAGGTCCGGAATGCTAAAGGTTCCTCACATTACTTCTCAATGTCCACGCGTGAGAGTGAGAGTAACACATCAGGTCCTGAATGCTAAAGGTTCCTCACATTACTTCTCAATGTCCATTCGTGAGAGTGAGGGTAAACATCAGGTACTGGATGCTAAAGGTTCCTCACATTACTTCTCAATGTCCATTCGTGAGAGTGAGGGCAAACATCAGGTCCTGAATGCTAAAGGTTCCTCACATTACTTCTCAATGTCCATTCGTGAGAGTGAGAGTAAACATCAGGTCCTGAATGCTAAAGGTTCCTCACATTACTTCTCAATGTCCATGTGTGAGAGTGAGGGTAAAACATCAGGTCCTGAATGCTAAAGGTTCCTCACATTACTTCTCAATGTCCATGTGTGAGAGTGAGGGTAAAACATCAGGTCCCGAATGGTAAAAGCTGCTCACATTACTTCTCAATGTGCACGCGTGGGAGTGAGGGTAAAACATCAGGTACTGGGTGCTAAAGGTTCCCCACATTACTTCTCAATGTCCATTCGTGAGAGTGAATGTAACACATCAGGTCCTGATCGCTAAAGGTTCCTCACATTACTTCTCAATGTCCATTCGTGAGAGTGAATGTAACACATCAGGTCCGGAATGCTAAAGGTTCCTCACATTACTTCTCAATGTCCATTCGTGAGAGTGAGTGTAACACATCAGGTCCGGAATGCTAAAGGTTCCTCACATTACTTCTCAATGTGCACGCGTGGGAGTGAGGGTAAAACATCAGGTACTGGGTGCTAAAGGTTCCTCACATTACTTCTCAATGTCCATTCGTGAGAGTGAGGGTAAACATCAGGTCCTGAATGATGCAGGCTCCTTAAATTACTTCTCAATGTCCATTCGTGAGAGTGAATGTAACACATCAGGTCCTGAATGCTAAAGGTTCCTCACATTACTTCTCAATGTCC
This sequence comes from Luidia sarsii, assembly GCA_949987565.1. Lineage (NCBI taxonomy): Eukaryota > Metazoa > Echinodermata > Asteroidea > Paxillosida > Luidiidae > Luidia > Luidia sarsii. The sequence goes on from OX465105.1 coordinate 14,523,994, forward strand.
ATGCGTGAGAGTGAGTGTAACACATCAGGTCCTGAATGCTAAAGGTAATTCCTCATAATTATTACTTCTCAATGTCCATTCGTGAGAGTGAGAGTAAACATCAGGTCCGGAATGCTAAAGGTTCCTCACATTACTTCTCAATGTCCATTCGTGAGAGTGAATGTAACACATCAAGTCCTGAATGCTAAAGGTTCCTCACATTACTTCTCAATGTCCATTCGTGAGAGTTAGTGTAATACATCAGGTCCTGAATGATGCAGCCTCCTCAAATTACTTCTCAATTTCCGTGCGTTTGTTTTGAATGGTGCATCAAAATGAATGCCCAAGACTGCTCGCTGTGACCTGAATGCCCAAATGAACACAGAGCTATGGAGTTTAAAGGGCCTAACGTTTCGATCCTAGCACGAACAAAGCGATTGCACTGGAAGGTGGCGTCCATTACACTCTACCTGTTTTGAACAGCTCCTTATTAATTTTGGTTCGATACCACGAAAGAGACAACATGACAAGACTTAACTGGGTTTTTTTGGTCAAATGGAATACTCACCGGTGTCAGTAGACTACCCTTCAAGCGCTTGCACTTTTTTTTTCAACGCTCGAACCAATCGTTATTTTATGTCAACAGTCAGTGCAATAAATAAAATCATTTCCTTTTTTTTCTATGGCGAAACCGAAGCTCATTTCTTGCTATAGGCCTATCTGAACACAACTGAATCATCTCCCCCGATACTGCCTCCGCTGCCTCGCTGTCAACTTTGAAAGTCGATATTTTGCCAAAAATGAAAAAACCAAAAACAGAAATTCAGACATTCAATACACAAAGACGTCCTGACAATATGCCACCGACGCGTTGTTTTCTATACACCGGACCTTTAGGCATCACACCCGGTTTTCTTTCATTGGTACGGCGGTTACCAAGCAACAGGACAGAAACATCACAAGTTGGCGTGCAATGTACAATGACCACATGCGCACTTACGTACAGACAGGCAAACACATCGACGCACGAGTGTTGCCACACCGAGCACTTCTATAAGCGGGCTACCATTAAACACTACAGCAGCTGCGGATGTGACCGCTGATCTCTTGGGTATAGGCCTACTGTACTTATTTTTTTCCTTGAAAGGAAAGATGAGTAAAATCTTAATAATCCATACCTGCGTCGTTATAATCCACTGGAATTTCCCGACGGCCATTCCGAACAGAGCGGCCTGTAAGGAATCAGTAAAATAAAATAAAAAAAGGGGAGAATCCAACCGAATGTCAATATAATACGTTGTGTCTCACGAACGAGTTGAAGACTACGGAAGCACCTAAGCGCCATCTACTTGACGACTTGGCAAAATAATCTATCCTGTCAAGTCGATATAATAGTATGTCGCCATGACTACATGCACTCTCTGAGAGGGCGTCCTGACAAGAAAATCTGTGTTGCCATGACGACATGACTGAGTCTAATTAACATAACCTTCCTCGCCATATCGATATTGTTTTTATTTTAAATCTACTTGCTAAGATAATCTATTTGACAAATCTGCTCAGTGCTGGCTGCTAAGTCCGAATAGATTGATTCTTTTTGCATTCTGAAAATTATATTGGAACAAAATTTTAGTTCTAGCGAATCTAATGCTCTCCTTTTGGTCACTTGCTTTGTTATGGGGATATTGTCTCTCTTGTTGCTCTATCTGTTGACTCGCCCCAATAAAATGCCAGCAATTGGCATCATCAGCTGTTGCATACAGCCTCCAGTATCTAACTGTCCTCTTTCCCGATTCGAACGAAGATTACTTCTTCACCCTGGTCGCTTCATCCCCCACCCAACCCCCAGGACTTCAACCCCTTGACCCTGACAGAAAGTTGTTTACTGTGATGAGTGCCAGGCATCGGGCTACGTTTAAAGAGGGCTTTCCCCCACTGTTTCTCCGTCCCGAACCAAACATTAAAGGTAACGAATCTTCGTCCGTAACCCTCGCGTTGTTGCTTCTAAGACTGAAAGGTTTTCATGATTTTTGATGTGTCATTGTTATAAAATCCAATTACATCTTGTAGGCAAAGCGCCAATTCCTATCTGACATACTGACGAAAATGAGTGTTAAAGACATTATATTATTGTGGGTATTTATTTAAGAAATACGAATATCCTGCGAGCTCCTTACTCATCACATGGCCCAAGTTATGAAAATCTTAAGAAATAATAGAGCCTGAAGTGTCGATCTTACAGTTGAACCTTTCTCTCTTCCTTTGGAAAAGGTCCTTCCAGAGATTTTTTTTCCCCCGGGAAATACATGTACAGAGTTTTCAATGAATGAGACAATATAAAAGCATGCAATTTTTGATCGAGATTTTTCCATCTGTGACAAAGAAATCATCATTTTCTTGTCTCAGACGGCCCTGGACGCCTGGCTGACGGCACCCGATGCCTACTACATGCTTGATGTATTGATATTATATTTTGACTTGAAGATTTACATGGTGGAAATATTATAAGAGCCGGTAACTCAACGTTTCGGGTAGTGTGTACTCTACCCGTCGTCTCTTATCGGAGCCACACTTCTTGAAAGAGAAGAGATACATGATGTCACCGCAAACCTTTTGTAATAGAAAATAACTGTGTGGATTGGATTTTGTTGTCGGGCGCTTCAGCAGTAAGATTTTCTGGATCTGAAAAGCCGTGCAAATCAATGGCGGGCGATTGAGGCGATGTCCGCCCACTGACCTGCCGTATGAGCATCATGCTGTTGTCGATGTTGCAGAAGGTGACCATGTGGTTGATGTCCAGGTCCTTGGCCTTGTGCAGGATGCTGATGATGGCCGTGTGGTCGTCGTGGCTCATCATGGACCCGTCCAGGCGGAACAGCGTGGCGGCCAGGGGCTGGTACTCACTCGACTCCGACGACAGGTGCAGAAAATGCTGCACGTTCTTATAAGCTGTAGAGTCGGGGGAAAGGGGTGGCAACACTCTATAACCTTTTTTCTATCTGTACTTTATTCATGTATTTTGATATAGAAGACCTTTTTAATGTGGGGTTTAATGGTTTTGATCTGTCATTGATACCTGTTAGTATTTTGCGTTTTTATCACACATGTGGTTGGTTGGTTGGTTGTTATCATTATTACTATTATTATTTATTAATCTCATCCAACAGCAAACAAAATGCCAGTTACAGGGAGATGTATATAAATAAATAAAACACTAATTTGATAAATTAATTTGATTGATTAATTGTTGTTTGTTTGGTATAGGTTGGTTTATGGTTAATGGTTGGTTAGTTGGTTGGTCAGCTGGTTGGTCAGTTGGTCAGTTGCTTGGTTTTGTCATTGATGCCTGTTAGTATTTTGTGTATTATCACACATGTGGTTGGTTGGTTGTTTGTTTGTTTGTTTGTTTGTTTGGTATAGGTTGGTTGATGGTTAATGGTTGGTTAGTTGGTCGGTTGGTTGGTTTTGATCTGTGTCATTGATGCCTGTTAGTAGTTTTTGTATTATCACACATGTGGTTGGTTGGTTGGTTTGTGGTTTGTTTGTTTGTTTGGTATGGGTTGATTGACTTTTAATGGTTTGTTAGTTGGTTGATTAGTAGGTTGATTGGTTGGTTTTGATCTGTGCCATTGATGCCTGTTAGTATTCTGTGTATCTGCCTTTGTCATTTTGTCATTTTGATCTACTGTACGTTTTAAGAGGGCTCCAAATGATCAGCCTGGATTGGCCTACCCTAGATAAAGCTGGTCTTAAATAAATCAATGAAATAAATAATTTTTACTTCAGGTAATAAACAAAATTCCAAACCGACAAAAATGCAAACACCCACAAAGAGACCAATGCTAATGTATTATCAGACATGTGGTTGGTTGGTCGGATGGTTGATGGCTTATGGTTATTAGTTGGTCGGTCGTTGCTTGGTCGGTCGTTGGTCGGTTGGTCGGTTGGTTGTTGGATTGGTTGGTTGGTTGGTCGGTTGGTTGGTGCATGGAGGAAAGAGGTTGGTGGGTCGATTTGGTTGGTCAGTTGGTTGGTCGGTTGGTCGGTAGGCCGGTAAGTAGGTAGGTAGGTTGGTTGGTCGGTTTGTTGATGGTTTATGGTTAGTTAGTTGGTAGGTTGGTTGGTTTGTCGGTCGTTGGTCGGTTGGTCGGTTGGTTGTTGGATTGATTGGTTGGTCGGTTGGTTGGTGCATGGAGGAAGGAGGTTGGTGGGTCGATTTGGTTGGTCTGTTGGTTGGTCGGATGGTTGGTTGGTCGGTAGGTAGGTAGGTAGGTTGGTTGGTCGTTCGTTCGTTCGTTCGTTCGTTCGTTCGGTCGGTCAGTCGGTTGATTGGTGGTTGCTGGTTAGTGATACCCTTTGCTCTTTGATTGCTTTGTTTTATCCTCATACATAATATACTAAGTGTTCTGAGCTTGCCTAATTGAAAAACCTTTGAATCTCGGATCGGAACCTGGTCAGAAACCTTTGCCAACCTATAATAAGGCCTATGCGTGTATGACCTACCCGTCTCCGAGTCGTAGAATATACAGACGTTGGTCCACTTGAGACTCCATACGAGCTCCAGGGTGGCCTCGCTCAGGTACAGCAGGCTGGGCCGCACGTTGACCGTGAAGCTGTTGTGCCGCGGCTCCACGGGACAGTCCTCGTCCGGCACGTTGACCAGGGGCACGTCGAAAGAGTTCGTTAGCGACTGGAGAGCGAGGCTAGTCTCGCAGCTGGTGGAGGCCACGAAGGCCGAGACGGTGGCGTTCAGCATGGTGCAGGCTGCGGGGAGTTGGAGTGACACGTATACGATTCAATTAGAACTTGGATTCCCAGGCAGATAGTTAAAAACCATTTCAAGTTTCACTGAGGTGAGGGGACTCTATTATATCAGAGCGTGTGCACCCTGACACACGATCACCTCAATTTGAAGTAGGGCCTATTCAAGACAAAGGTATGCATAACGTCTATTTGTCTCAAGGACGTCCGTCTGGATGAAATTGAATCAAAATAAAATGATCGATCGAAATGAGAATGCATTAAAACGTGAATATTGGCTATTAGACACGTTGAGGCGACGCGTCGCCGTGTTGGTGGCGTCGCGATGTCGTGACGTCATTTAGCTGGGGTGCCCTCTGTTGGCGGATAACAGAGCGCCACCGATGCCATTGGCCCATATCCCGCGCTCAACAGCGTCTCCTACGTTGTTTTTCCATTACTAGGTGACACGCAGTTGAGATGGCGACGGAATGACGTCAGTGCGCGGGGTCATACGCGTCATTTCCACTTCCGGCGACACACTGACTACAGACTTTCGATTTTTCCCAGAATCGGTCTGAAGCGACAAAGAGGGAAAGGCTACAGTCATGGTGATTATGACCGTCGCTGTCCAAACGTGTATAATACTGAAGACTGTAATAATGTCTACCCTGTATTAATGTATAGCAGTAAAGCACGATCAATAACATCTGACATAAAGACGCGTGTGGTTTCTTCGCGGATGAAGATTCAGTGCACAGATAAAGTATAATAGTGAAGATGTGCTTGGCAGAGCGAGTGAGTGAGCTAATGGCTGAAATAAGAGGCCCCCCGATGGATATTCCTCCGTCATATCTTAAGATGGTTTGGAAAACCTGGCTTTGAGGGGATTTACGAAGAGGTGCAGAGGAAAGGGAAGAGTGTGTTTGTCAGTCCAGCCAGAAAGACTGGTTGATGGGAAACAGGAGCAAACAGAGGTGGAGCTGCTAGTGAAAGAAAAGCTCAGGAAAAAATTTGTACGATTATTATGAGATGTCGAAAGATATGACACCTGTCGAGAGAGAGAAATACTGAAGGAATGGTTGCCCTAGAAATGCAGCTCCTTTCAATGATTTAAAAATTTGGGATCGATTGAATTGGGACTGGGATTGATTGATTAGAAATTGGGACTGGGATTGATCGATTAGAAATTGGGACTGGGATTGATCGATTAGAAATTGGGACTGGGATTGATTGATTAGAAATTGGGACTGGGATTGATTGATTAGAAATTGGAAATGGGATTGATTGATTAGAAATTGGGACTGAGATTGATTGATTGATCAGAAATTGGGACTGGGATTGATTGATTAGAAATTGGGACTGGGATTGATTGATTAAAAATTGGGACTGGGATTGATTGATTAGAAATTGGGACTGGGATTGGTTGATTAGAAATTGGGACTGGGATTGATTGATTAGAAATTGGGACTGGGATTGATTGATTAGAAATTGGGACTGGGATTGGTTGATTAGAAATTGGGACTGGGATTGATTGATTAGAAATTTGGACTGGGATTGATTGATTAGAAATTGGGAATGGGATTGATCTCAATAAAACAAAAACATAACTGGAGTCACTCTAATACACCATCCTTGCATTGAGTATGCTTTTCACAATACTTTCACCGTTACGGTTTGAATGCAGTTTATATTACGAAGTCTTCCGAATTAGGCTATAGCTTTTGTAGAGATACTATTAAAGTATTTGTAGGAAATCAAAGTCTGGTGGCTCCGCACAATAGCTAATTGAGAAAATACAATTTGAATGGAACTCATTAATATCGTCATGTGCTGCCGTAAAATCGATCGTGCATGAATACATCGCTATGAATAGCATTGCTCAGTTATAATAGCATGAAGCTATAGTCGTTAATAGTCAGTGTGCTTCGTCTGAATGGAGGAGGGTGTGGGTGTGTGTTTGGTATGAGGTTCTCGATGGGTGCGCACGAACTGCGCTGAGAGGAGCCCCTTGTTTATCCTGAGTCGCGTGGTCAGTGCGTTCTCTGCATTAGCCGCCGCTCCCTAAGGCTGCCCGGGGTCCCATCCGCGAACACGAAGGAAATTACGATAGTACCGATAACACTGTCGATGAGGGATCTACCCGGACACTATTTGGGAATACAATGTTTGAAGCAGGGACCGAGATAGAGGGAGAGGGGAGAGAGAGCGGAGAGGGAGAGGGGGGGAGGGGGAGAGAGAGAGGGGCAGAGAGGGAGAGGATGAGAGAGGGGTGGATAGATAGAGGGGGAGAGAGGTAGAGAGAGCGAGAGCGAGAGGGAGAGAGAGAGGGAGAGAGATAGGGAGAGAGAGGGGGGGTATAGAGAGAGGGGGAGGGAGATAGGGAGAGAGAGGGAGAGAGAGAGGGTGAGATGAATTGGGAGAGAGAGAAGGAGATATAGAGGGGAGAGAGAGGGTGAGATGGATTGGGAGAGGGAGAATGAGAGAGAGAGGGGGAGAGAGCGAAAGAGAGCGAGAGAGAGGAGAGAGAGAGAGAAAAAGAGAGAGGAATAGGGAAAGGGAGGGGGAGAGGGAGAGAGACGGGGAGGGAGAGAAAGAGAGATAGAGAGACGGATATAGAGAGAGCGAAGATGGAAAACTGATGAGGAAAACTCCGGTGGTGAAATATCCAGGTTAACGATTCTATCTCGGGCGGGAGGGTATAGGATTTGATCCGGGGACTCCAACGGGACAATGGATATGAAGACGCTATAGAGAAAATGTCCCCTGACGACGGGCAGAGTACACACTGCCCGAAACGTTGAGTTACTGGCTCTTTTCAGAGCCACACTCCTTCTCAAATGAGATGTGGTGTCACATGGTGCAATGTCACCGCAAACCTACCACATAATTTGTTGGGGAACATTAGGTCTTTCGTGTATACAAACTAAAACTAACAGACACGCCAGACAGGAAGGTAGACAGACAGACAGACATACAGAAAGACAGACAGAAAGACAGCCCGGCAGACGAACGGACAGATGGACAGACAGACAGACAGACAGGTAAGAAGGGAGATAGACGGACTACAGACAGAAAGAAAAACACAGACAGGCAGGAAGGCAGACTGACAAGCAATTCAAGAAATTACTGTGCGCTTCCAAAATACCATTTTATACGAAAATATCACCTGAGTAAATACTACACACAATAACATTAAAACCCAATGGGTTATTTGATAGTGTGGCATTGGCATATACACAAAACGCATTTGTATAGTATTTCATTCGATAGTCACTATTCATAGCATGCAAAGGCAAAAAAAATGGCAAAAGTACAAGGTTATCTCTATGTCTCATGAGGTGCAAATAAAGTCCACGTCCATTGGTATTCAAGGCGAAGCGGGATTAATCAAAGGTCAGCCACAGCACAGGAGAAAAGCTGCGATCGTGAATTCAATACTCGACTCATGAGACGCCCAGAAGGGGTCTCTGAAAGCAACCGGGAGTCTTTAGCCCTTTTCACACTACAGAGCCAATCCCCGGGGAATAACCAACAACCCCGCAACCGTTCACACTGGACCCATATTTGGTATAACTTCCGGGGACACTTTTGCACGGTCGTTTCACACTGGCAATGAATTCCCTGGGAATGTGTAAACGGAGGCCGCACTTTCTGAAGTTCCCAAATGGACTCAAATAGGTGCAAACCCGACGACGTTCACACTAGTTGTTTATCCCCAAGGAAAACGTTAAACCCCGGGGTTTTCTCCTTCTTATACACAACTCCCGTGTAGGGGTAAATCATTATTCCCCCGAAAAAAAGCTTTTTCCCGTGGAATTTCTTTGGTAGTGTGAACAGACCGACCGAATTCCCCGGGAAATTTTCAAGAAATCCTCGGGAATTTCGTCTAGGTGTGAAAACCTCTTTAATCGTAGCTAAAAACCAACCCACACCTTTCCATAGGGCACACCGGCAGCTATAGCAACGAGGAAGGACGCCCACGTACAGTACTGTATAGAGTCTATAGACCTGTTTCACGTGACGTCATGCTGGACCGCCTTACAATGGCAGCGCACAGTGTAAACATCAGTGGTACCATTATGGTTGTGCGTACACTTTCCGTAAAAAGCGGTCCAACGTGGCGGCAGTGCTTTTGTTTTACGTGTTTTTATCAGGTGGGTGAAAAAGGTCTTGGCCGGCGTATTTTTTTTCGTAGGAGGGTTAGGGGCAATTATCATAAAGGAGCGTGTTTAATTGTTTTTAAAGAAAATTAGGACAGAAGAGGATTACGAAACGCCCATTTATGATAAATGCTCCTAACACTCCTACGAAAAAACAAAATTACGCTAGCCGGACATATCATATTGTTTAGACGCACGGGGAGTGGGTGTCGCAATATGATACCACTGGTGCAATGGGATGACAGAGCCGTGACAAACGGTGCGGAGTACCAGCCAGCCAGCCAGCCGGACGGACGGAGTACGGGTAAACCTCCCGCGGGGGGTCATCAGGTGTCAAAACACAAAGCAGTGATGCATCGTGGCACGGTCGCAATAGCGCTGGGACGCTTGAGCCATCAGCAGACTCTCCTTTCTTGCTCGAGACCTCGCTCCAACAAAACGATCAATACCCAAGCGACCCGCCAGGCGTCGGACGCCACATTTTTGTCCCGTGTTTATTTATTTTGTTTATTTCATTTCCCGGTGGTTCTTCAATGTGCTTCTGACTCATTTCGATCGTGTGCCGCCATTCTCAAGTTGCTGCACTGGCAATATTCTATAATAAGATACACGTGGAGCATTGTCCAAGAGATCGTCATAATACACGCTATAGCTCGCTCCATCCACCAAGCAGTGAGGAGACGTCGTGTGACGCGCACTTCAGTCCTCGACCATGAACTCCCCATGCCAGACACTGGGAACGAGATGCTTTTATACCCATTCCACTCTGCGTGTCTGGAACATGAGCCTTCCCATGGGCAACATCTGGTATTGTCTCTTTTGTTATGGGGCGAACTAAGGACACGCCATAGGGACCGACTCGTCACACTAATAATCATGCAGACCGATACATATTTCTGTTATGGGGCTAACTAAGGACACCCCATAGGGACCGACTCGTCACACTAATAATCATGCAGACGGATACATATTTCTGTTATGGGGCTAACTAAGGACACCCCATAGGGACCGACTCGTCACACTAATAATCATGCAGACGGATACAGGATTTTCATGAAGGTACAAACTCAACTAAACCAGTTTATTATCTACTGCATCACATCAAGGGCTCGGGCGACCCAACGTCACCGTTGAGGGACACAGACCACGAGTGCCCGAAGCCCAGCCTATTTATGTGCTTTCTTCACAGGGTATTGCATACTGTTTCATTTAACTTACTTTCAAGAGATCTCTTTTCGAATGAATAATTTCATTTGCACGATTCTCGTGATTTGCGTGTACCGGTATGTCGTTTCTTTGCTTTGAGTCTTCCTGCAGCTTTGTCAATGAACTCGTTACCTCTGAAGGGAAGCCCCTGACATTCGGCTATACTTGGGCTTGATATCATCCCTGTAAACTTTCATGGGACAAGTATATACATGCGGTGTTGCTAAAAAGGCCTCCCAACGCTTAGGTTGTCTGTATCGTGCACGGCACTACCTCCCGCCTAACGCTGTTCTATGTATCTATAGTCTACAATGCACCCTGCCATGGAGTACTGTAACCACGTCTGGGCTGGGGTTCCTTCCTGTCATATTGCCCTGTTAGACACAATCCAGCGGTGTGTGTCTAATTTGGTGGGTCCTGATTCAGCCTCATCCTTGGAACCTCTATCTCACCGTTGCTCTGTGGCCTCACTGGCCCTATTCTACATCATGGACGATGCTCCAATGGCATTTCTGCCTTGGTTCCAAGATCGTCCCAATGCCCATACCAAGCGCTTCTCTCCGAGCTCCACGTATGCACCCATATGCAATCATGGCACCTAAAGCCAATACTATGCGGTAATCCTATAGCTTCTTCCCGCGCACTGTCGAACTATGGAATCCTCTACCTACAACCTGTTTCCTCCTTTCTTATAATTTGTGTGAATTGAAACGAAGCATAAACGCTCATCTTTCTTCCTCCTGATCTATCTTGCTCCTGATTCTTTCCTGATTTCTTTCCTGATTTTTTGCCGCCTCTCACCTTGAGTGGCCTTTTGGGGTCTTGTGTTGGGCGACATTCATAAAAAAATGGGCGCCAGAGAATTGGCACAGTGAGGTGCAATAATGTTTTGGTAGGTTATTGCACATAATTAATACACAGTACAATCATACAACATACGTGACATGCCAAGCCACTATATGTACGCAGATCCCAAAGCAGACGCAGGTATAGTACGAACCCTGCTTTTTGTTCAGTGATCTAATAAGGCTTGAAGGTTTGCATGGTGGAAATCCGAAGTGGATGGTCTGCTGTGACACCATGTAGCACTTCTCTTTCAAGAAGGAGTGTGGCTCTGAAAAGACCCGGTAACTGAGTTACACTCCTTCTTGAAAGAGAAGTGCTACATGGTGTCAACGCAAACATTCTGCTCAGTGATCTAAATGTTAATCACGCATCGTGTCTACAGACTGCGAGAACATTGTTTGGTCAAGCCTTGCCAAGCGTCGGTTCAGACATGGACTGGACAAAAATAGTCGTTTGCAGAATGTGCCAAGTTTTGGTCGGGACTGACAAGGGCCTGGGCAAGTTCACCCCAGTATATGTACTGCGAAGTTGTGATTCAAAATTTGATCCAATTTTTGGGCCATACACTCCGCCTCAAAGATGATAAGAGCTTGTGAAACAATTTGCTCTAATTTGTTCCACCACATGGGAAGAGGAAACCGGGACGGTCTCGCACATTGTACTTGCAGTATACCCAGCATCTCTTGGTAGATACTGAAGGGATGCTGCTGCCAGACAAAATTGCTTCTCTGGCCCAAGACCTTAGCAGTTGGAGAAAAAATTGTAGTCGCCTGCTCTGCAGCCGAATGATGATGATATGATGACGATTTGTATTAAAGTTGTATCAAATGTGTGATCAACATTACTTTTCTTCTTCTTATCTATTTACAAAACAAGTTATCGAAAGTTATTGTGTTCCGTCCGTGCTTGCGAATTGTACTGAGAAAAAAAAGCTAGATGATTTTTTTTTTCTAGCGATGAATGAATCGTGAAAATCCAGGTCAGCGCCTATTACTTTTTTTCTTTTCCCCATAGCCCAAAACATATAGATAGGCACAAGATACTGGAGACCGGGGGATATCGGTTTACAGTCGACTTGGCCCGGAAGATGCCTCCAGATCTTTTTTTTTATCGTCTGATTAGGCGAGCAATTGACCCAGTTTCAAACTGGTCGGTGTCGGACGGGGCTGTCATAAACGCGCGTCCGACGGCATTCCGTTCCTGGAAACGCGAGGCGCGGTGCTAAAGGGAACACTTCATCGAAATGCCCTTAAAACACATTCGACTGGGACCGGAAGCGCGGTGCCGCGCAATGCGGAACCGCTAGCAATAGTCGCTGGCGCGTGAGAGGTGATGGGGGGGGGGAGTGGCCGGAAGTTGATGCCTCACTGGCAGAGGGTTTGAGGGCGGTGTTGAATAAGCGGGCTGGATCGTGGTGGCATGGTCTGGCCTGGACTGGCCGCGCTCTTGGTATACCGCACAGCGCGGCTCCCCACCGCGTCCTCCCTACCCACTCCCCCTTCCCCTACCCACTCCCCCTCCCCCTACCCACTCCACCTCCCCTCCCCTCCCCACCGATCGATGCAAACCCAATCACCCTTGCAATTACGGTGGGAGACGAACATTTCAGTTGGAAGGGCGGCGCCCAGAAAGAGGAAACCGAGTGAGCGAAAAGATGGTTAAGAACGACGGGGAGAAGACGAAACAGGAGGATGATAGGAAAGCAAAGATTTGTCACCGGTCGCACAGTACGACCGCTGCGTGCTGGCTTATATTGATCGGAGGAGCCAGGACGTAAGGTGACGGGGACGAGACCAAAAAAGAAAACCCGAGACCAGACTAGGAATAACCGACCATGTAACGGACCTTGTTCTAGTCTCTCTCTCTCTGCATCTCTGTCTCTGTCTCACTGTATGTCTCTCTGTAGCTCTGTCTCTCTGCCTCTTTCTATCTCTCTGTCTCATGGCTCTCTATTTGCCCCTTAATATATCTCTCTGCCCCTCTCTTTTTCTCTGTCTCCCTGTCTCTAAAATAATGTCCCTCACTGTCACGGTCTCTGTCTCATGACTCTCTATTTGCCCCTTAATATCTCTCTCTGCCCCTCTCCTTTTCTCTGTCTTCCTGTCTCTAAAATAATGTCCCTCACTGTCACGGTCTCTGTCTCATGACTCTCTATTTGCCCCTTAATATCTCTCTCTGCCCCTCTCCTTTTCTCTGTCTTCCTGTCTCTAAAATAATGTCCCTCACTGTCACGGTCTCTGTCTCATGACTCTCTATTTGCCCCTTAATATCTCTCTCTGCCCCTCTCCTTTTCTCTGTCTTCCTGTCTCTAAAATAATGTCCCTCACTGTCACGGTCTCTGTCTCTGTCTCTCTGTCTCCCTCATTCCCTGCCTCTCTGTCTCCCTGTCTCTCTGCCCCTTAATGTCTCTCTCTCTCTCTGTCAGTCCCTCTCTCTGCGTCTCTCTGCAACTCTGTCTCCCGGTCGCTCTCTGCCCCTCTCTGTCAGCCCTTCATTGTCTCCCTGTCTCTCCCCAGGCTCTCTGTCTCCCGGTCTCTCCCTCTCTCTCTCTCTCTCCCTCTCTCTCTCTCTCTCTCTCTCTCTCTCTCTCTCTATCTCTCTCTCTCTCTCTCTCCCTCCCTCTCTCTCTCTCTCTCTCTCTCTCTCTCTCTCTCTTCCTCACTGTCTCTGTCTCTGTCTCTCTTTAAGCCTCTCTGTGTACCTTTCTTCCCCTCTCTGTCTCTCTACTTCTCCCTGTCTCTCTGCCTCTCCCTGTCCGACGGCAACCATCACGAATCAGGGCAGCAACCTCGATCCCTAAATCAATTCCAGTGGTCCGGCACACCAAAAGCCGGCCACCCAAGTTGGGGAAAAACAACGGGGATCGTTCCCCCAAACCCCCCAACCCCAAACCGGATCTCAGGGCTGGGTGATTAAGGATGGACTGTCTCCCATACGCGGCTGTCCGGGGCTTCTCGGCTTGATTAATTGGAGCTAGAGTACTGCTGTGTTGCCTGCAAAATGGGAATAGGGTGTGCACAAAATAATACAGGGCTTTGCGGGACCTTAAGGACCGCTCTGCTAGGACCAGGCACTCTATAATTCCGAGATTTGCATTTTGGGTCAGTTAAGCTATACCTACCAGTTTGCAATATTTTTTGCATTACTTCTTTTTTAAAAAGAATGGATATGATTATATTATGCTAACGTAACAGCTATTTCCTTTATTTGAAGGAAAAAAGGATCCAGCACAGAAGAAAATCCAGCACAGGAAGAAGGATCCAGCACAGAAAGAAGAATCCAGCACAGAAAGAAGAATCCAGCACAGAAAGAAGGATCCAGCACAGAAAGAAGGATCCAGCACAGAAAGAAGAATCCAGCACAGAAAGAAGAATCCAGCACAGAAAGAAGGATCCAGCACAGAAAGAAGGATCCAGCACAGAAAGAAGGATCCAGCACAGAAAGAAGGATCCAGCACAGAAAGAAGGATCCAGCACAGAAAGAAGGATCCAGCACAGAAAGAAGAATCCAGCACAGAAAGAAGAATCCAGCACAGAAAGAAGGATCCAGCACAGAAAGAAGGATCAAGCACATAAAGAAGAATCCAGTGCAGAAAGAAGTATCCAGCACAGAAAGAAGGATCCAGCACAGAAAGAAGGATCCAGCACAGAAAGAAGGATCCAGCACAGAAAGAGGAATCCAGCACAGAAAGAAGGATCCAGCACAGAAAGAAGGATCCAGCACAGAAAGAAGGATCCAGCACAGAAAGAAGGATCCAGCACAGATAGAAGGATCCAGCACAGAAAGAAGGATCCAGCACAGAAAGAAGGATCAAGCACAGAAAGAAGAATCCAGCGCAGAAAGAAGTATCCAGCACAGAAAGAAGGATCCAGCACAGAAAGAAGGATCCAGCACAGAAAGAAGGATCCAGCACAGAAAGACGGATCCAGCACAGAAAGAAGGATCCAGCACAGAAAGAAGGATCCAGCACAAAAAGAAGGATCCAGCACAGAAAGAAGGATCCAGCACAGAAAGAAGGATCCAGCACAGAAAGAAGGATCCAGCACAGAAAGAAGGATCCAGCACAGAAAGAAGGATCAAGCACAGAAAGAAGGATCCAGCATAGATAGAAGGATCCAGCACAGAAAGAAGGATCAAGCACAGAAAGAAGGATCCAGCACAGAAAGAAGGATCCAGCACAGAAAGAAGGATCAAGCACAGAAAGAAGGATCCAGCATAGATAGAAGGATCCAGCACAGAAAGAAGGATCAAGCACAGAAAGAAGGATCCAGCACAGAAAGAAGGATCCAGCACAGAAAGAAGGATCCAGCACAGAAAGACAAAAACACACAACAGGAAACAGCCTCCGAACTTGGAAGGCGGCTTGAGGAGCGAGACGTTCGCACGTCACAGTCAATTCTCTCCCAGCCATCTGGGAGGGGGAGACGGGGGGAGACGGGGAGGAGGAAAGAGGTCTCCCCTGTCAGCTCAGCGCCACTGCCGCACTTGTCCGTGTCACCGGTCCCGCCGCGCGTCCCCCATAACGCTCGAGCGGAGACCAGTTGAATTTATCACGCCCTCATCGAGGATGTTGAATTGAATGGTTGAAATAATAAGTTGACGTTCACCGCTCCTCTCCCCCTCCCTCCCCCTAGCCCTCTTCATCAGACGGCGAGAAAAAAGTACAGAGACATCGAAGAGCAAAAAGATACAAAAAAGTAGGGTCTATAGAAGATCTACCCTGGTGATACCCAAGCTTTCTGTTAAAATGTGCCTTGCCTTTTTTTTCTTTTTAGAGCCTTCCCATTTAAATGGGAATTACATAAATTGGCTGGATCTGCGTGATATTCGGTCCCTTTGCGAACCCGCATTATGGTAACTAGTGGGTCGGCGAGGGTATTTACACTGGATTCAACAGTCAACAGTCGTCGCGGCCGCCGACAGTCAAGCGTATTATCTAATGGGCGGTCGAGGTGACTGTTTACTGTCGTCTCTCGGTCCTCGGATTAAAAAAAAAAATCCGGAGCCGGATGATGCGGGGGGAATTCATCCGTGGATGGGGCAGAGACGGGGGTCGTTCCCTGTATGCTTCGCTCGCTGCGTGGAGGTGAGTGAACTCTCCGACTATACAGGCTGCAGATCGTATATGGAAGCCACGCACAAACCTACGGAACACCAGTTCTTCACTCTTGATCCAAACAAAAATAAAATAATGGCGTACCTGTGTAATTATAACAAAGACTAATGCAGCCGAAAGGAGTTTTTTTTAGTCCTTTCAAAATGTAAAACAAATGGCAACAAAATGGCAGAAGAAACTTTGACTGGACCAGGATTTGCACTGTGACTCATGGTTTTGAGTACCGGCGCTCTTGCCATCTGAGCTAACCAGCCCTTGGCGGCCTCCCAAAGTGTCAACTAGTCTTTGCCGGGGAACAGAACATCTCGTAACATGCCAGAACTCTACTGGGCAGTATAGGCTGGTGTGGCGTTCAGTCTCCCACACAATGTCTATAGGTGAACTATATCTTGGGCCTCAAAAAAGCCCCCTTAAATGCTGGATCTGAATAAATTAACTCTCCCAAGAAAATACACACAAGTGTCAAGTTACCACAATTAATACACCAATACAGTTGGGACTATTGACAAGCGCCTATCAGAAGCAATTCAACCATTAACTGCCGTACATCACCATGAATCACACCCCCGCTTAACGCTTTCATTCAGATGCAAAAAACAGCGGTTGTAAACCTGGCTACGGCAGGACGAGGACGAGGAAGGGGCCTTTGCTAAATGGACAGGGCTTGGATTGAAACGTCATGCTTTTGTCAGTTTTGATATTTGCATTTTAGTCATTTAATTTAGTAAGCAGTTTGCAGCGTGTATGTTCAGTGAAATATGGCCTAATACCAATCATTAAAATAGCCAAGAATAGTTCGGAAGGGTTATAATGTACAATTGTGTCTTTAAATGGGTTCGTGCGTTCTGAGAATAACCGAATCCCATCGGTTCGTGTCAGATCCACACCCACCACAAACAGAGATTGTGATTGTGGAGTAGGGCCTATATGTATTGTGCCGAGGCAAATCAGTCTTGGCCGGCCACCCCTGCCACGTAAACCATGTAGTTTCAGTACTGATAAGACTTGACTGCTATTGGGCAAAAATGTCAAGGGTATACTGGATACATTACACGCAGTTCTCCATGTCACATTTCATTCTCTTTATAGAGATGAACCTTGCATTACAAACGACACCTTTGCAATGAGTGTTTCGTACAAGCTAGGTAAACACAAAAGTTGTTGCCAATTGCCTTTAAAGAGGGGGAAATGGGGAAGAGAGGGGAGGGGGAGAGGGGAGGGGGAGGGGAGAGGGGGAGGGAAGGGAAGGGGAAGTTGAGACGGAATCGTGCCGAGAATTAGAGGAGGGGACGGGAGGCCGCCTTTAAGGCTGTTCCGGAACCGAGGACGGATCGATAGGGTGCCGGAAGCCCGGAGAAATATAACGATTTTCTTCCTTTTCTTTTTCGTCCGTTCTCACCGTCGTCGTGCCATTAACATTTTCGCAACACGTCAATCAGCTGGATTAGGCCGGGGCTCCAGACCAGGCCCGGCTCGGCACGGGGGAATCGATCCTGAATACATTTTCGAATTTGCTTCATCGCTTTCCGGTGAATCTTTGGTGGTAATGCGATTTGAATACCCGCATCTCCATTTCCCTCCCTCTCCCCTTCCCCAAATGACGAATTAGTGAGCAGGACGATCCTAAGACAGACCTCCAGAAAAAAGAAAACCCCAAAGGAAAACAAAACAAAACACAGGTTTCAACTCTTTATCAACCGCCTCAGGCCGCAATAGATGATGGAAAAAGTGCGTCTCGTTGAAGTGACGTTAAGGCATGTGGTCATGATGGCCTCTTGAGGGCGCTCTAGGCCTTTACTTCATTTTGGCGTTGTCAAGACCGGCACTCGACGTGCGCTTCTAGCCCGTAACGCCGATGGAGAAATGGCCATGCAGTTTATTGAAACCGATTTGAATTATTGACAGACCAATGACTATTCCTAGACACCATGGAATTGAAGTACCATAAAGCGCCCACGATGGTAGAACAAAGTGCCAGCTTGAAGCGTTTCAGTTCATCAAGATTATCATGACCTCCTCTCTTTATCTAGACTCGCAGACGAGTTATTGACGGAGGGTGGGCTACAAGCTGGGTCTTCTGCGAAGGAAGTCCTCTTGAACAAAACCAGCAGAAATCCGGTCGAAGCTGTTCCGCTCCTCCACCCTGTCCCACTGAGGGTACCGGTGGGTGAAGTCACGCACGGTCATTCCACACTCACTCGATCGTCCCCCCTTACTTGCTAAGATGTCTCATCGATTGTTCAAAATAACGCTCAACTCAGCTGGCCGTACTCCCTGCCTCCCTACTGCGTCCCTCCCTCCATCCCGGCCCTCCCTATACCCCTCCCCATCCCTTCTTTACTCCCTCCCTCCCTCCCCTCCTCCTCCCTAGCCATTCCTTACCTCTCCCTCCCTCCTCCTCCCTCCCTCCCCTCCCTTACACCCTCCCTCCCTCCCTCCATTCACTCCCCTCCCTTACCCCCTCCCTCCCTCCCTCTCTCACCACCCTAGCCATTCCTTACCTCTCCCTTCCTCCTCCTCCCCCTCCCCTCCCTTACCCCCCTCCCTCCCTTCACACCCCTCCCTTACCCCCTCCCTCCCTCCTTCCCTACACTCCCCTCCCTAACCCTCCCTCCCTCCCTTCACCCACTCCCTAACCCTTCCTTACATCCTCCCTACACCTCCCTCCCTCCCCTCCCCATCCTAACCCTTCCTTACCCTCTCCCTCCCTCCCTTCCCCCTCCCCTCCCTCCCACTCCCCTCCCTCCCTCTCCCTAACCCTTCCCTACCCCATCCCTTCCTTCCTCCCCCATCATCCTGGCGGTGTCACGGAACGCTTCAATTTCCTGCTCGGGTTTCCTTGGAGTGTCTGGCCGGGAGGAGATAGGCCGGACAATGCCCAGCCCGCTCGGTCGGCACGTTATTGCGTGTCAGTGTAAACATCGTGGTTTGTTACTCCCCCTCTCGTAATCGGAGTGACCGGATCAATCCGATGTTGCCCTCCATTTCCCTTCCTTTCCTTTCCCTCAGCCCCTCATCGGCCCATGCGGTCCTCCATTGATTCACCTCGCTGAGAGATGAAGAGCGGACGAGATTCTAGCCGGCGTGCCCCCATCAAGAAGCGCTGGATCGAGTTTCATTAGCTTTGGGTTCTGCACAAGATTAGTGTGTACCGTAAACAAAGGAGTAAAGACCAAAGACAACATCCCTTCAGCAGTTTTCTGCTCTCTATATAAGTTGCCACAAACCCCACGAGGGACTGCTTATGGTTCGAAGGCATACACTGACCCAATCATTAAAACGCTGCTTCTATCCCCACAATGCGAAAACGATACTCGAAGCAACTAATTAACTCGATTCTCTTTGGAAATGGGGATTCCACAGCACCACGCTCAACAGGAGGAAGTCAAAATCGCCTCAAAAATGTTTAGTTTTTGTACATGTGGAAAGTTTGCCTTCCGAGAAGGTGTAGGGCTCCATAGAGCACGATGGCTCCAACAAGAGCCTGTGACTCGAGGTTGCTTCGGGCAGTGTGCTCTTGTCCGTCGGTAGGAGACTGACCGGTTCCAACTAATAATGCTTTTGCGTGTTCCAGGGATCTCATATAGAAGCTCCCCAAGCTACAACCTGCACCATTCGAGTGGGTGCACGAAAACCCATGTAATTTATATACAACTACAAGAGAGCGAATGAGCATAGCTTTGTATTGGCGGAGATTAAGTACGAGAAATTGACAAATAGGTAATTCCCAATGCAAAAAAACCCCTAAAAGGCCGTTCCTTGCACGAAAGGTATACAACTATAGAATTATTCCATCGTACCGGCGCAACTCAACGCTTCTGGCAGGCCACAAACTGCTCGAAACGTTGATGTATGGGCTCTGTTCACAGAGCCGCACTCCGTCTCGAAAGAGAGCGCTCACAATCACTGAGTCATATCATAGCAAACTGTTTCACTCAAACGTCGTCATCGTGTGCCGTACCCTCGACATAGCTTCGGTCACCGCTGTCTCCTCGCCCCTCTGCAATCAAACTGCTTGCTTTCTATAGACCTTTTTCATCCACGTGACCAAAACACGTAAAAAACCCACTGCCGCCACGTGTATACGCGCAACCATTATGGTACAACTGTTTACACTGTGCGCTGCCATTGTAAGGCGGTCCAGCATGACGTCACGTGAAAAGGTCTATAGCGGTTCAGTCGCATGCTTCTTGACGGTCAGCGTTCAATTCACGCGGATTTACGTGTACGCGAAAACGCGCGAGCCTTCGAGTCATCAAAATGTCCAATGGAAAGACTCATCAGATAATTACGATATTTGCAGCCGCTTCCGCGGATTTGGACTGCTCCTGCGGACATGCTGATCAGCCATTGGTGGGATCGGGTGACGTCATGTGCAAAAACCTCTATACCAGTGCAGAGTCCCGTAGTTCGTTTCTGAAATGTCCAGGCACCGAGGTAATGTTCCCTGCCTCGTTAGAGGACTACCATTTGTTTCCCCTGTAGTATACTGCCAATTCGTTCCAGGTCATCCATTCATCTTCTACATGTGCATTCTCTATAACACCCATAAAGCTTCCATTGAATTATTGCTTCTCTAAGGGGTTTCTCAGCATCTACTAGTTCAGTCTAGTACATAATTGCTTCTGATATTCTAAGCATCATTGCTGTTTACAGCTTTTCACTGAAGGGTACACATGCCGCTGCATGTTGGTAATGGAAAGGTTCCAGCCAGCTTTATCCAAGGGGGGGAACGAAATGGGAAATAAATCTGGCGGGAATCCCACATCTTCTGCTCCGAATGGCTCCCCGGAGTGATTCCCAATTTCCCGCCCGTCCTCAAGGGACCACTGGATCTACCCTCCACTCTCCAACCTTCCCCCCTTCTCTCTCCCCCTTCCACCTTCCTCTGATCTGCCACCATCTCCCCCCTGAAGCACAGCTGGCCCCCTTGAAATTGGGGGCAGATTCGCCGGCGATCCGCGGCCGAGCGAGCGCTGAGGCGACCTATAAAAAAAACTCCCCGGAATACAAGAACAAAAAGTTGTCCGTGTAATCGAATCGCGGTTCCCAGGTGTGTTTATAGCATAACCCCCCCCCCCCGCATCACGGCGCTCAGCGGGTTACCTGCGGCGGTCGAACCGGCGGACACAAAGTGACGCGCTCAGTTTTCTGTTCCCCCTTTCTGCCAGCCACCCCGAAGAAAAGTGCGCAAATCTTTTGCGTTCTCTTTCCGCATTGCGTGGTTCCCATTTGCGCGCGCACTGACCCACACATGCACGGACACGCGGGCAATGTACTACAGAGCAAGATATGAAATATAATGAGAGAGAGAGAGAGAGAGGGAGACAGGAAGAGGGGGAGAGAGGTGGGAGAGGGAGGGAGGGAGAGAGGTGGAGAGAGAGGTGTAGGAAGAGAGATAGAGGAGGAGGGGAGAGAGAAAGAGAGATAAGTGGGGAGAGAGGGGAGGAAGAGAGGGTGAGAGAGAGGGGGTGGAGAGAGAGGTGGGGGTGGAGAGAGAGGTTGAGAGAGAGAGTGAATGAGAAGGAGGGAGAGAGTAGGGAGGGGATCGAGTGGGAGAGAGAGAAAGAGGGAGGGAGGGAGAGAGGGAGAGAGAGGGAGAGAGGGAGAGAGGGAGGGAGAGAGGGAGAGAGAGGGAGAGAGGGAGAGAGGGAGAGAGAGGAAGAGAGGGAGGGAGAGAGTGGGGGAGAACGAGAGAGATGGGGAGAGAGGGGAGAAAGAGAGAGAAAGAGAGGAGGAGAGGGACAGAGAGAGAGGGGATCGAGAAAGAGGGGGAGAGATTGGGGATGTAGAGAGAGAGACAGAGACACACAGAGGCAGAGAGGCCGATGCCAGACCAGAATGGATTAGTCCCGTAACTGGAATGATTTCATTAAAGACTAAAGGCAGATCAGCCAAGGAGTTCGGTGGGTGGTGGTGGTGGTGTGTGGTGAGGGAGGGGAGGCGGGCCGGGCGATGCAAGACACGTACCTACGTCATCATGGCACGTGCACGCGTGTGTCTATACACCCCTCAGTTAGCTGCAGGCCTACGGAATGATCTCAGCATTATTTCAACATTCGAGACCCCTGCTACGGAGCTATACGGAGGAATCCATTATACGCCCCACGCGACCAGGGGACCCATTTTCTCCTAATGTGCGGTAGTCACGTTTCGCATGCCACACATGTCTTTTCTAAAAGTGTGGGGTTTTTTTTTCACCGCACAAAAACGTCGGGCAAGTTGGATGAAATGAATACGTTCACGAGTTGGATGAAAACGTTCGCCCGATCGACACTTGATAGGGCTTACGTTTTTCTCCGAAATTGTTATAGGTCTGTTATAAGTTATTGTTATTGTTATAGGTGATATACAAAAATGTTGCAAACTGCTTACTGACTAAATTTACCAAAATGCAAATCTCAAAATTTAGTGGGCCTGACGTTTCGATCCTAGCAGGACCTTTCTCTGCCTTGGAGAAAGGTCCTGTTAGGATCGAAACTTATAATAATTGTTGTTATTGTTATAGGCCTAAGTTAAATTTTCACCAAGAAAATAAAAAAGCCAGCAATATTTGTTGGCTGCCAACGTTAACAGTTGATATATATTTTTTTACCTAAACTTTAATATGATTCTTTTTAAACTGCTTACTGACTAAAATGACCTAAATGCGAATATCGAAAAATAGGAGGGGCTATCGTTTCGATCCTAGTAGGACCTTTCTGAAAAGGCCTTATAGAGAAAGGCCCTGGTATAATCGAAACGTCAGTCCCTCCTAGTTTTTCGATACTATAGGCCTAAACTTGAGTGAACACAAAAATAAGATCGTTAAATATTGGCCACTGCTGTATCACACTGAACAAACATAATTATACACAGTGTACATAGGCCTATACGACGGCTGGGCTACGTGCTCAGGGTGGATCACGATAATGTCCCTAAAGATGCTTTGCATGCGATGGACAAAGAGAAAACCAGGGAGACCCAACACTACCTGGTAAAGGGCAGTGATGGCAGAGCTTGCTAGGATGAAGCTAACACGGGGACGGGCACAATGATTCATCTCTAAGGACAGGGCCAAGACAGTGAAGGATTATCATTGCAATCGTCTGTCCCATACCACCCGTATTGAAAAAGGATTGGTATAATAGCAGGCAGTAGTCCATATTAATACAAATATGCAAAGCTTTGAAAATGATAATCCTTTCAGCTGTTCAAACGAATTGTTTTTATGAACTTCGTGTGATAAAGAATAGTTTGAGAGTATGAATACGTTGCCGAGGGGTTTATCATCTGCAGAATCGAGCAGTGATACTACCGGTATCATGGACGACGTGCAACGCGGCGAGTGTACCGACTCGAATGCGATGCAAATTTGGTGAATTTCAAGTGATGCGTATAGTTGACAGACGGACAGATAATCCGATACTTAGTTGTAAATGTCACGGCCTTCTCGGGAATATTTTATTTTTTAAGTAACAAAACTGGATGGTGGGTTGCGTGGGGGTCGGTCAACTTCAATGTAAACCTCCACAGTCCAGAAGTACGATGATAGCCTATATGACCTTTGATTCCACATCATTCAACTTTCAAAAGATATGATATATTCATTTCAATACAAATTAAATCAGTTCATCCAATTCAATGTGTCCGTATAAGGTGTCACTTTAACACATATAGCTTCAGTTTAAATCATTTTTCTTTTGGAAATCATTTTTTGGGGGTTTACTTGTTTATATACACACGTGTTTTAAGTTCAATTCAGGTGAGTGAACTGAACTAAACTTTTGCTAATACTTATTTAACTCATTCCGATACATTCTTATTTCATTCTTATTTCATTCTTATTTCATTAAATCTCAAAAGTTAGAGGGCCTCACGTTTAGATCCTAGCAGGACCTTTCTCAAAGGCAGTCATATTTGTTTAATTAATGAATTATTCTCTGCCTTTGAGAAAGGTCCTGCTAGGATCGAAACGTCAGGCCCACTAAATTTTAGATAATTATTTTATTACTTGTTTTAATAGTTAAATTATTTCAATTCAGTTGTCGACCTTTTTGGTCGCTGTCGAAAATACACGTCTTGTATAAACAGAACAACCGATGAAGAGTATGGAAGACTTATATGACTCGTCACTCGGACTGGAAACGCAACTGGATGGAAAATATAGGCTTACTGTAAAATAACTGTCTCTTGCAACACTCGTGCACACCATGAGAGTGCAAACGCTAGCTGGTTGCTTTTACCGACTTTTATCCTCAACCGATAAACTACCAATGTACTGCCACACTTATAGTATTGGAGTTAATGGGTTGATCAAATGAGTTTCCAAGTGGACGGTTTGCGGTGACACATGTAACACATCTCTTACGAGACAGAGTGTGGCTCCGAAAAGAGCCGGTAACTCGACGTTTAGGACAGTGTGTACCCAATGCGTCAATGGTGTCACTGAGAACCTTCCACTTGGTAATTCCACCATGCAAATCTTCAAATCTTATCTAAATGATTAGGCCCATACTTATTTTGATATACTCTGCTAGTAGTCCCAAGCCTATTACTATACCCGACGTGATTCGAGTTTTATCCATCGTCATTATAAGTGTTTCTAATACTTTGTTGAATTTGAAGGTGAAGCGCGACTCGAACTCGAGACTCGGCCCATGTGACTCGTGACACCGGCTCAGAGTCGACCTTGATGGCTCGGGACTTGGAGGCGGACTCGTTATCGAGAAAATGGTTCTTGGTCTCGGACTCCACCTCCACATTCTGTGACGCGAACACCCGTGGCGTCTTGCGCGTGGCGTATATCAAAGAGGTTTCGCAAGCGAACGGATACGCCGTTAGTGCAACGGATACGTCACCAGTTATGACGTCACACGCTACTTGCTATGCGCTAAATGTGCGGACGACAGGAATATCTCGCTCGCTGTACACGTAGGGAAGAAACGCGTAGGATAATTCGAATTTCTACCAAATCTCCTTCACTTTTATCTCAGTAGGCCTATGGATGATTTTATTTTTTTAATCAGAAATAAGTAATCGCTGAATAGGTATAAAGGGCCATTTTTGTGAGTTAAAAAGACTTTGAAATACGAATTAGTCTCAAAATAAGGTAGGCCTATAAAGACTACTTATATTACACAGCGTTGGGATTTCGAATCGCACGACCACTACGCCGTGATTGCGAAACGACGGAATGGCCACTATACTGATGCGGATAGCTAAACGTATGCGTACGCGTATCCGTTCGCGTGCAAAATCGCTCTAATACTGGCAAACTTTTTCCCCAACCTTGTGCTGTGCGACATGCAGTCAGTATTGGCGGGTTTCAAAGGAAGAACCGATGAACGGTCGCATCGGGTCAGGTATACAGCGAAGCCCGCATCGAGATGACCTCGAGATGAGAGCACGCAACAAGCCCCCTGGAGCAACGCGTTAGCACACTACGTACAGGGACAGCTACGTATATAGGTGGGTGTGAATATAGGTGCCCACTGCCACAGCAAGAGTCTTTATTAACGACACGAGCACTGCCGTGTGATTTGGAGAACAAACAAAAAAAACGAAAAAAAAGCCAAATGGCCCGGAGTGCGGACACCGATAGATACTGGCAGACTGATTAGTGATTCTCCCTACCGGAGGAGATGGAGGAGAGGGGATAGATTATACGATTTTGTCTGAAATAGCTTTTTTTCTTCCCCTTCTACTTCTCAACATCTTTAGAGTCTACGCACCAAGTCGGACACAGAATCGCGGACGCAAACGAATGGAAATTGGATTAATCCACTAATGATGCGAACTAAATGATACCAGATGCAACAATCTCAAACAGTTTACTGCCTGTGCCTGGCGTTTCGATCCCAGCAGGACCTTTCTCAGAGGCAAGTGTGGATCGAAACGCCATCCCTTCTACATTATTTTGTTTGGAGATAAACACGAAATAGCATTATGGGAGAGTTTGCTGTGACGCCATGCATAAGGTCTCTTAGAGGTATGGTTCTGAAAAGACACCTTCGTCCCCTGAAGACAAAAAGAGTACACTGTTCGAAACGTCGAGTTCCTCCGGTTCTTCTAAGAACCGCACTTACTCACACAAGGTAAATTTTACATGGTGTCACCGCAAACCTACTCCTTTTGCTATCCCATGAAAATCTTCAAATCTCATATTACCTAAAAAGAACCCGAAGTCAGGTTCTCTTCAGAACCATATTTAAAATACCTTATACGCGGTATCACCGCAAACCCTCCCAATATCATAATTATTGTTTCGACCCGCCGTGCAAAGCCTGAAGTCTTATTTACGGAATAGCATGTGCAGTTTCTTGGCATCAGTTCCTTTAGACTGGGGAGGCCGTTAGTGCATGCATCACATAGCCGCCCGGCCGAACTCAAGTTGTTCAAATCAGATCATCTTTCGGATCGATTAGATCAACTCGCCCATTATTCATCAGCCTCTAAACGGTCTGTGGATGGAGTCTGCGGCGCAGAATCGATAATCCGCCCCAGCGCTAGCGCGCTGTGATTCGTTTCTCTCCCCCTTTTCTTGGAAGGCGGGCGGCGTGGAGGCACTACCTGATGCCCGCTGTCCTAATGAATATGCAGAACTACCTTCTCCATATTCATGATGTTTGCTGTTGGGGGAACAGACCTCCGTCGAGATCCGGTTTGACAGGTAGTCTAACGCAATGTCTGTTCTCGTGCGGAATAGTCACTTCGGGTATTGCAGTTTTTTTCCTTGCTCTATTGGGTAAACCAACTCATGGCTCAACGACTCAAGCATACCACACGCAGTCTTTCGGGCATTGTGACCAACGGCGCTCGAAATATCAACAAAAGTAACTGTTGGACAACGAAAGCCTAGCTGTCTGAGATGCCTGAAATATTTTTATCAGGCAGCGGGCAAAGCACTGAGCCATCAGTGTTTATCACGTCGAGCAGTGGCAAAACCTCATTGAAAGCCTACCGTATAGCTGTTGGGTTAAAGCTGTCAAAATTGACCGCAAGTATCAAACATTGAAAGTGTTGGGCAAAAACTTTTCCCCCTGACCAGTTTGCCGAAATTTTTTTTTTACACTCTGCAATCTATGAGTAAAATACACATTTTGCAATTCACGTACAATCTCACGATAAAACAAGAGGGAAGTAGGCTTTACTGGCGTCAAGCTAAAAGTGTAACAACAACAAATCGGCGTGCCCTACACTAAATCTGGTTTTATGAGAAATGTTGGGAGTGACTTTGAACAACAGGGTCCAACAGGTAGGCGTTTATCTAGGTCTATAGCAATACTGTTTCCAGTTGACAATGTGAGAGACTTTCAGTCAAAGTGTTATAGTTGTGAGTGGTGCCCGTTATATTTTCTTACAGTGTGTGGCCATTGGACCACTGTGTGCCGGGGTTTGCCTGCATTTTCCCGACGGCTGCATCGGGACTCAGCATCAGGTCCCACAGTGAGGCTGAGGAAGGTTTGAGGGGGAGAGATGCATTGCCGTGTTTGCCGAGTTCACGGGAAGCTCTTTAACCGAGCCCGCGCTTGCCTAGCTTGCCTGCATGATGGCAGAGACCTAATGGGCCGATGGATCAACCGCCGTCTCATTTTCTTCTTCCCCGATCGGGTGAAGTAAGATGCCGCCGGCCAGCAGCGCGAGATGCGATGGGGGACACTGTGGCCGCCCGCTCACCTTTTTTGTCTGTTTATTTGGTATAGCCTACAGAGAAAGAAACGGCATCCTGATAGCCTCAGCATGGGGAAACGCTGACTATAATTATACAGTAATGTTCTCCGGGTTTGCCTATGAACTCGGTATATTTGTTTACGAGGTCGCTCTGCCTTTGAGAAAGGTCTTGCTAGGATCGAAACGTTAGGCCCACTAAATGTTGAGATTTGCATTTTGGTAGATTTAGTCAGTAATAATAAGCAGTTTGCAACATTTGTGTACAGCACTCTTATTTGTTACGATATATGTATAACCTGCGCATAAGGGAGGTTACCTTTTGTTTTGTTATATATTTTTGGGTATAGATCTACTGCTCATTTACTTCTACCATTGAAATAATCACCCACACATCACACCGGGAGCGACACCTTATGCTAATGCTATCAGTAGATCCAACGTTAGATTTGACTCTCAAAATTTAGTGGGCCTGACATTTCGATCCTAGCAGGACCTTTCTCAAAGGCAGAGAGAAAGGTCCTGCTAGGATCCTGCTAGGATCGAAACGTCAAGCCCACTAAATTTTGAGATTTGCATTTTGGAAATTTTAGTCAGTAAGCAGTTTGAAACATTTTTGTATATCACGTTAGATTTTTTTAAACTTTATTAACTGAAATTTATATGTAAAAGGTACACCAGGATGACTACATTTTTCTCGATCTATCGGTAGATCTATAGAGATTATGCACTCCTTTTTTAGGGAAACATTAATATAATCCATTCACTTTAGGAAGGATACCTTATGATAGATTCTTTCACTTCTTTCAATGAAATAAATTATATATGATCTTCACATACTGAAACAAGCTTGCAACAGACAAGAGTGGCGATCATCAGTGGATGCAGTGCACGCCAGCAATGCATAATGGTTACCCCTTTGCAATTGGTCAACTTGCCATTGGTAGATCTAATGATATATTTGCTTCTTTCATTTAAATGTATACCGGTATATCACCCGCACACCAGAAAGGGTGCATTTTACTTGATGTGTAGATCTTAAGGTAGATGTGTTCAAATCATTCAATGGAACAACCTTCACACCAAGAAGGGCGCCGTCTTCTAAGTCTCTCGGTATACATCTGATGATCTGATGATCTGTCGCCAAAAATAGCGCAACAAATAATGTACACATGTAATATATATGTACGTGTACAGGTATTGTGAGGGTATTCGATCGAAGGGCGAAGAAACGGCGGAAACTTCGTTCGGAAACACACACACTTCCGAGAGATCTATAATGCAGTATTTTCTACTATCCATTATCTATTATCTAACTCTGCCTTTGAGAAAGGACCTCCTAGGATCGAAACGTCAGGCCCAATAAATGTTGAGATTTGCAGTTTTGGTAAATTTAGTCAGTAAGCAGTTTGCAACATGTGTGTGTACTGTAATACTATAAGCATTATCTACGGCTCGTGACTCGCTCCGAGACCGTCTCGAATCATTACTCTCAATGACTCGGACTCAGACACGATATACCTAACTGATTTCAAGCACATTATTACAGTTAACGACGATTCATGACTCGGGGTTTCTCGCGACTCGAACGCACGTCTGCTTTCGATTAAAATGAAACGAACTGCCTTGCGGTTCAGGGCAGCATTAGGCTAATACTCAACTTCCTCCTCCCCCCTTCAAGAGGAATCTGCCAAATAAACCCGCTATTGAAGTCCGTGCTTTGTGCACCAAATCAATGCTGAGGAGAGAGACAGGGAGCCAAGAAATAACACCCCGGCTCACGGACTTAATTTAGGGTCTGTTAATGCGGATTCGTACGGTATACAGCCCCGATGGGCCCGTATACAGGGGTCTTCTCTCCCCGTTAATTTTGATATCATTAAGGAGAGCGGGCCGGTGACGGATTGCTCCCCCTCCCCTGGACACCTCGTCCCTGTCCCCCACCACGTCTTCAGCGCCCCTCCGGTGGCCGGCGAGCCGCGGTCCCTGCTAAGGAGGCCGCTTCCGCGAGATTTATGAGCTCAGACTGCCGGAGAAGTTGTTTTTTTCGGAGGGGTGGGGGACAGTGGAGGAAAGGAGCCGCGTGCGATGCTGTGGCTGTGGGTGTGTGCTGCTGACATTGGGCTGCATGGGTTGTTCGCACAACGCCGAGCATTGCAAGAGGGAGCTGGTATTAACAATATTTATTTTGTTTATGCAGATTCGCCCCCAAAACGGCTAAAAAGCCACTCGAGGTTGAGGGCTATAAAGGAAAGAAGGAGATAGAGAGGGACTGACTGGATATAGGAATTGACTTAAAAAGGGCAAGATCATATAGGCGGGGGAAAACAAGAACCAGGAAGGGAATTCCAGATGGAGGCAGAACGAGGGAAGAATCTGCCAAAAAAAACAAAGAAAGGCGGGAAAGGGTGCAAAGCTCATTCCATCGTTGGTTCTACAAGTCTATTGGATAAAAAAAGACTGCACCAGGAATTGGATCCAGGAAGATTTTTTTTAAGATGACGGACAGATATTCATGGGTGTATGATCCATTGGCCATTCAGGCCACGCTTAAGATTCAACTGAGAGAACAAAATGTCTGCAAATGAGACCTCGCGGTAATGACCATTGCCATTGCTACGAGCGATTGGTATAGGATCTAGCAAGAGACATTTTTTGTGAAGGCAAGCAGACAATCAAGACAAAATCCGGGGGGGGATGGGTTTGAAGAGAGAGACGCCAAACGCAGACAACATTAATGAAAAAACGCGAGGAAGTCCCGGACCGGGGTCGACAAGACCAACTTCAAATCCCTCTTATAATTATCTGCAGCAAGATGCAACAGGAAAATCCCATGCCCAAACTGCATCGAAAATGGACCGGGCAGTGAGACTGAGCAATGACTATCAGCCATAATTACTATAGAACCGGTGATCGAGTCCCACCAAACTCATCGACCGATCGCAAGATGGCGACAGATGCACTCGACCCACCGCGAAGGATGCATTACCCATCGAAAGTTGAGTTAGCAACAGGTGTTATGAAATTGGTCTGTATGGGAATGGTGTACGTTTCCCGAAAGCCTTACGACGCACTGCAACTCAACTTACGATGGGCGACCCATCATGGTTTGCAATAGGTCGTTCAGTCTCCGTGCACGGTCTCCCGAGCGGTCCGAACGACGAGTGTGATTGCAATTGATCCCTCCCCGGGCTTCCTACCTGCTTTCACGGCCGCAAACGGATCGCTGGCGGTTACCCTGGAAACGGTATAGTCCACGCGGGAGGCCGGCAAGATGGCGTCGTCCTTGTTGACGTGGTCGAAAGCGAGGCGAATCATGTCGTCATCGGTCGGCGTCGGCTGCTCCAGGATGACGCCTGTGGGGGGCCAACGGCAGAGCAAGCAGGATGCAGGAAAGTCAGAAGTTGGTTGAGCATGGACAAAATTTACTCAAGAGTGAGAGACAGTCGTATACATTTAATAGTAAGGGACCGGGCTCGAATCCCACCAGGGATATGGTTAACCCCCTCCCCTTGTCTGACGTCAGCTCCGTCATGACGCCTTGACCGAGCATTGGTGCAAATATCACCACTCCTGTGTCATTATATGCAATATGTAACATGTAATACTTAAAAACTTAGTAAAATGGACAGATTTGAGTCCATACCACGGTGACGCCACTGATGAACGCACGTTGGATGCGATTGGCGCTCAATACCTTTATGTGCAGTAAAACAATTGACATCTTGTTTCGTTTAAGATGCATAATAAAAGTATGAGGAAAGATAGTTGACTACATAGCATTGTTTTGTACACCAAGGGAACGTAAAACATTGTTCAAAACTGTTTCAATCATACTCTACAACTGCTTTAAGACTTAGGTCACGAGTATGGTGAATATGTTGTACAATATTTCGTAAAAAAAGACCGATTGAAGCTTGATAACTACATTTACAGGACAATACAGGATTTGATAATTTGCAGAGGATGATCGCTTGGAGGAACAAACCAAATTATTCACAGAATAATATGCAACAAATGTTTCTTTATGCACAAAATGTCATACAATTACCTTGAACACCAAAAACTTCACTTTCCTTTTTTTATGCTAAGTAAACGAGTATTGGAATACAAGTCAAAGGTAATTGACATCACATCGCAATGGTGTACCTAAACGTGTTTGCACAAGAAGGACGCGTTTTCATGACTAGCAAATTTTCACGCTCCATGAAGTAGGGCCCAAGCCAATCTCTAGGCCCAATACTCTGAAATGCGAAGACACACCGGCCCAGCGTCGATTCCGATCAATCTTTATCGGAGATGAAATCGCTCACCGCTAAAATTTAATTTCTTAAAAGGTCATGTCTATTAATTGTGTTCTGTTTCCCAAGGACTGATTAGTTTCAACCTTTTCCCAGTCACAATGTACCGAAAAGGGCATCTCCTCCTGGCGTAAAGCGGTAGATCTGACAATTATCTGCTTCAAAAAGCACGAAGTTCGATGGCTTTGGGGTTCCCTAAGTGCGTAGACCTATTGAGCAATGTGGCTGTTCCTTGTATAATGAACCTCTATAAAGGAGCTATATAGGTATACGCCTGATGCACTGGTCCCCCTAGCCGGCAATGGACCTGGGTTGAAATCACTTTGGGTTGCATGGTAGAGGTCATCATTGAAGATGGCCACAGGCCATGCAAATTCTTCTGAGACATGCATCATTGTGGAAGTACATTTTGTTTCGTCTCGGATTTGGTTTCTTCCTCCTGAAGACGGACATAACCCTCTGGGTCTTTTTACAACCACACCTACTTACTAAAGAGATTCTTTTTCGGTGTCATCCAAACACCTATATTCTCTATTAGTATACCACCACCATGCATAGCCGTAAGTCTTATGGATTTGGTCAACATTCTGAACCATAGGGAATGACTATAGATTGACCAGGGTCTGATTTTTTTTTATCCTAGCTGGACCTTTCTTAGAGGCAACATTCACATTTGGACATGAACTGGCTGTATTCTCAACGAACCAATTGTACATGCATGTACACGAATCGTTAGTGGTCGTTAGGAATGACGTGCAAATAAAAGTTTCTTTTCAATCCACACCGCCTTTGAGAAAGATCATTGCGTTGATCGAAACGCCAGACCCTCAAAATGTGTCAGATGTTGCATTGTGGTCGACGTTTAAGTGTAAGCTATAGCAGCATTTTTGTATAATTATCTCTTAAAAGTTCGTTCACGATAACGACCAGTCACACCGCCCTACTTATTGAATTTTTGGGGGGGAAAAGGCTTTACTTTCATTTTTTTTTCTCAAAGGAAACGAAGCAGAAAGAAACGTGTCTCTGCCTGATAGCGGATGGCAGCTATCCCGGAGGAGAGCCCACAGATCTCCTTATATACTTCCTGCTGCTCCGTGGAGTCTGAGAAGAAACGAGAAGAGAGCTGAGACGAGCAGCATAATCCTGTTACAGGCTGGCTCGATAAGGATTAGCGCAGGGTCGCCAGGGCAGGGAGAAGGGGCAGCAGGAGGTGGGGGGATATCTTTATAAAAATTCAACATAATCCGGCAGTATATAGCCTCTCTACTCTATATATCGCTGGCGGATCAGTGCGGGACTGAGGGAATGGGAAGAAAAAAAGATTCCCCGGAGCGGAAGACGGCATTAAAACACCGCATTAACGCGCGTCAGCGAGTGGAAGGAGTTGGGGGGTTGTTATTTTATTTTCCTTTCCGCCCGATTTCGACCATTGCGGAGTAGCATCTGATTTAATTCCAGCGTTTTGTTTGGTCGAAAGCAAAGAAAAAAACATGTCAGCACCTATTATCATTATACCAGGGGTCTGTATCTCTGGGGTCTATTTTGCGGGATACGGTGCTCGTCTATGATTTCGCCGAATTGGCGTTCGATTGGCTTTTAAACCCGATTCACCGCTACGGGGAAGTGCAGCCGAGGGCGGGCATCGGGCAGCGGGCGACGGCCGGCGAGAGGTGAGGGCGCTGTGGAGGGACTTCGGCGTGGTTGTGTATAATTATAGTGTAGCTTCGCACACTGGTCTAGTAAGCGGTATTGCTGGTCTTGAAACTATTTCAAATCCTGACAAAAAAAAAATCATGATCAAAATGGCCGCTCCGTACTGGGTGCAGCACACTGAACTGAAGGTCAAAATTACCGCTCCATGCCGGGTGCAGCACACTAAATAGGTCAAAATGGCCGCTCCCTGCCGGGTGCAGTACACTAAAAAGGTCAAAATGGCCGCTCCGCGCTTATTTTCATAAAATGTGTATATACCCATAAAATTCCTGAGTCTTCTCAGGCTTATTATAACTGATAACTTATGCTTCAGATTTTGTGGGAAACGGAGTGATGGGAGCTGTTGAAAAAGAAAGAAACCAACTCGACAACTGACCAAGGTCAGTTGCTGAGGCATACCAGCCCGAGACAAAGGAGCGTGGGTTTCGCGTTCTCCAGCAAGAAACAATACGACAGCAACTAGTTTGGGTTCGCGATGACCCAATTACTCACGAGGTAAGCGAGCAATACAAAAGTGCCATGGGGATTGTGCAATCCAAGATCTATGCATAATTCTGCACGCCGTCTGTTCAGCTCCGAACTTCCCCCGCCCAATTGACATTCTTGCTGCAGTCAGGCCCTGTGTGCTCAGCAAACTGCCCGTCCCCACACGATCGGGGGGGGACTGTTTGACTTATATCGGGTCCGGCTTCGAGAAGATTGCCCCCGGATTCAAGGCTGCATCCGTGCCTCGCCTCGCCCTACTTTTGCCTTTCCTTCCCCCGGACCGTCACTGTCCCTGGGTCCGTGGTTTCGTCATCCCACAACTGCGAAGGGATGAATAAATATCTATAAAAAAAGCCCCCGCTCTGCATATTTCTCCGAAGGACCAGTCCAACCCTCTCTCCTTCGCCTCTCATCAATCCACCT
The DNA here is from genome assembly GCA_949987565.1 of Luidia sarsii. Taxonomy (NCBI): domain Eukaryota; kingdom Metazoa; phylum Echinodermata; class Asteroidea; order Paxillosida; family Luidiidae; genus Luidia; species Luidia sarsii. Next base: position 14,558,616 of record OX465105.1, read on the forward strand.
CGACGTTTCGGTGATTTGTTAAAGGTCTCCGGGGACAGGGAGGAAGAGGGGAGGAGGGAGAGAGAGAGAGGGAGAGGGGGTGAGGGGTAGAGAGACAACGGTAGAGGAGGAGAGAGGGACAAAGAGAAGAGGGAGAGAGGGAGGGAGGGAGGGAGAGAGGAGGGGAGAAAGGGGGAAGGAGAGAGGGAGAGAGGAGGAGAGGGGAGGGAGAGAGGGGAGCGCAGCGACCAAGGTAGAGAGAGTGAGAGAGGGACAAAGAGAGGAGGGAGAGGGGGAGAGAGGGAGGGAGAGAGGGGGAGGGAAGGAAAGAGGGTGAGAGAGGGAAAGGAGGAGAGAGAGGAGCAGAGGGGAGGGAGAGGAAGAGAGACGGGGAGAGACGAAGAAAGAGGGAGAGAGTGAGAGAGATGGAGGGAGAGTGAGGGAGAGAGAGGGAGAGAGAGGGCGGGAGAGAGAGAGAAGCAGAGAGAGAAGGACGGCAGAGAGGAGAGGGAGAGAGGGAGATAAGATGAGAGGGAGAGGGGAGAGGGAAAGGGGAGAGAGATGGACAGAAACAGAGACAGAGAGAGTGAGAGAGAGTAAGGAACACCTCCGCGAATCCTGTCGCCACGACTCTGACGCTTCCGTGTTTAATTGGCGCTGCGAACCAACCAGGCCGCTCTGGCAAAACCTACACTCTTTGAAGGGAGTACAGAAAAAAAGCAAAGAAAACCTCTCTCAAAAACAAAATAGAGAAGACAAAGATGGAAATGATTTATCGTTGATGCAGCGAGGTGACCGGGCTCATTTCTCCAAGCTGTCCGAATCCTCACCTACGGCCGCTGGGGGGGGGGGGATAAGGGAGGGGGGAAAAGGGTTTTTTCTTCGATTTAATTACGATCACGCCCCGATCGCCGCACGGGCGACCACTGACCATTCATCGGCAAAGGTCCCACGGGCGCCCGGACAATATCGCCAAGGCCCGGGCCTATATAGTCCTGTGTCTATACCCCCGGATTCCTCGGCCGGACAAAATAGAGGCCCGGGTAGAATCAGTGTCGAAAATTCAAGAAAATAAGATCTTTTATCGGCAAGGATGTGGAAAAGAAAGTATCTTGAAATAAAGTATCTTGAAGGGTAATTATACCGACACAAAAATGATCCAAACCTTTGTACTGCCTTGTTTGACCAAAAATGCTTATCTAAAAAATATGGAGGGCATGACGCTTCGATCTACTAGCAGGATCATTCTCAAGGGCAGAATTACGGAGAATGAAGAGAGAACGAGGAAGGGTTAATTCAATATTGTCAATATAATAATTATTCATACTAATGGAAATGTAAGCTCCGACCGTTCGCATCTGTCACCGAAGAATCACGGAGGCCTGAAGGTTTCGCCAAGATTTCATGGATTTTGACGGACTTCAAGTCTTAGTATTTAGGCCTACCGATAATGACCGTAGACTGTGATTATTCCTGTGAACGTTGGGTCAAAAGTTTGGTAGGGTATTTCCTGGAAATTTATCTAAACTTTGTATACCACTTGTGAAAAGGGCTCGTTGTAGGATGGCGGATGAGTTTTCGGGCTAGGTATGGTGACAGTAGCGAGGCAAGGCCGTCTTGTGGCACCTGTCACTCGGCGTGGTCAGGTAGTGCCCCGAGGCGTTGCTGGGGTCTTGTCGAGAGTTCACCGTGCTTCCCCGTAAGGCGCCACAGCCCCACTTGTGGCCGCTCTCATTGCACCTCCAAACCCACGACGTGTTGCCCAGGGTAATCCTTGCTATAACATCGCTGGCTCTCCGCTTGATTGTGTGGATTCACTGAAATTACTTGGATGCACGTTTCAAAGCAATCTTTGGTGGGACAGGCACTGTCCAAGCGCAAGAAAATCGCCGGCTTTTATACGACTGATTTCTGGTGGGTCGTCTTCTATAATGTTGCACTCCACCTCTACAAGACATTAGTCCTACCAGTATTGGATTTCTGCTCTCCAGTTTGGGAGGTCTTCAAAAAATAGCACATTTCACGACTTGATTCGATTCAGCGTAGAGCAAGTCGAGCAATACTGAAGCAAGGATACCAGGAACAATCATAATTATATGCGGACTGTATTAAAACACTGGGATTCCTTAAGTTTGATCAACTTTAAGGTATTATTGAAATGTCTTTCATTTCTAAACTACTAATTCAGCCAAATTATGATTTGTATGTGCAATTTCATCAATACTTTTAATATTAACAGTGGGGATCCAGATGGTTCAACGTTTTATCATGCTAAGGCTAGAACTGACAGGTTTAAGTTCAGTGACCTCGTGCGTTCCCCAAAATTGCTTTCTGAACTTAACAAAGACACGCTGTTATCACCGAACATTTTAAGATTTTTAAATCCAGTTTTAGGGTACATTTTTCATAGCTGCTAAAATTGTTACTCACATTTTATCCAAAATATTTACTGACAATTTATTCAATTATTTACTTGCATTTCATCTAATTAGGCCTATTGTACTCGAATATTTCCTTTTCTTACCGTCAGTTTTATAGTAATGTGTGTGTCAATTGAGGACTGCTTCATTTTTCTGGCTGCATTCTTTGTTGACAATTTTGTCTGGTTTTGGTCTGTTTTTGGTGTTTTTTATCTTTGATCTCTTTGATTCTTTTTTCTTTGATGTATTTTAGGTTAGACACATCTTTGATGACAGTTTTTGTTGAACTTTGTTTTAAACTGGATGATGTATTTTTGTATAATATATTATTATTTGATGTACTGAGATATAAAAAATAAAATAGAAAGAAAATACAGACTAACGGGAACCAACAACGGAAGTAGCGCACTGCGTTTGCTTGTCTGACGATAGAAAAACGAGATTGAAAGTACACATAATTATCAATAATTAAAAAAATAATGCAAAAGCTGCATCCACTAGGGGTAATAAATTATGTGTGATTCCCGAACTGCTGTATAACCAATTGTACAACTGAATGAAAGCGGGGTGGGGGGGGGGTGGGGGGTGGGGGCGTGATGAAGATATAGCGTGAATAGGCCCTACTTCCGCCTGGCGCCCCTCCCCTGCAAAACGAGTTAACTATTTGGGAAGGCGGCCATCACAGGGCTGGATAGCTCAGACGGTAAGTGCATGCTAGCACGTAAAACCGGTGCAGTGAAATTTGTTTTTTGTCACTTTCTCTCAAGTTAATAATTGATTATCATCTCTTTGAAAGAGATCTCTTCCCGAAGAATATCCGTTAGACAAATTCATCTCCATTAAAGTCCGCTTGATGAAACTGATACCATCATCGGATGGATGTACCGAGATTGTGGGATGACATTTCACTTACTATATATCGCTGCCTTTCGTGATGGCTTCTGTTCATCTATTCACTTCTTTATATACGCGACGTTATGGCCATTATAAATCTCCCACTCCCCCATCTCTCTCCATATAAAACTATGCAAGAACATCATTGAGCAACAGCGTCACGATTTACGAAGATTAACGAGGCCTATTCGGATGGGATGAAGTTGTACAGCCAGAGAGGCAGATGGATATTGTATATTATCGTTGAACCTGTCGGGCACAATCGTTTCCTTGATCCTAGCTTGATATGATTTTAATAGAAGTGTGTTGAGATTGTGACTGATTTTGGCCCACACAATAAAAAAAATGCACTGTTTAAATTAGCAGGATAAAGAATTGTGGGAAAAATCGTTTGTCCATCCCTTCACTTAAACCGACACAAATGACAGTTTCTAAACAATACAATACGGTTTTTCCATTGAGAAGGTGCTGCTAGGATTGAAAGGGACGATGTGAATGTCTGAGAGCTGCGTTTCATTTAGTAACCAGTTTGCAAGGTTTCTGTTTTGCAGCTTACTCTTTGATAGACCAATAATGTCACAAGCAGTCCATTTCAACAAACCCATCGCAACTTACGATTAATCGCAAGACGATGAGCGATGCACAGTCACCATACGGTGTATCACAACTATACGATGGGTTATTCGTCGTAAGTTGAGTTACGATGCATCGTAAGTCTATTTTGTTTAATCCACCTCAGTCGATATATCTTGACCGAGATTGGTAAAACTTCCCCAACAGGTTGTGGGCACAGTTTTCGCTGGAACGAAGTGTATGAGCTTGAATAATACGCCGGCTCCTCTATCGGCGTGAGTCCTTGTGTAATACAGAGGGTAACTCGAGACCGATGAGAGTATTTCAGCGTGCTTGATGGGGATGGGGTTTTTTTTTCAGGGAAGAGGAGAAGCAGGAGAGGGATGCCAGCGGCAGCCATTAAGAACGAGAAGACCGGTGAAACAAACACACCGAACCTTCTCCTCCTCACATCCCTCGTGGGCATCGGATCAGGGCGAACCGGCATTTCACGGCAGAGTGTTGTCCTGAATACAGCCACAGCCCGAGCCTATGTACCGTCCCTCCATCCAAGTCTACTCAAATTACGCATTTCTATTGTGGCTATTTTTGGTCATGAAAATGTCTCTTTTGAGCGTCGCGTATGAATTCCATTACTGAGGCAACACTCGGGCAATGGGAAAACAGATGTGTCATTATTTGAGAAACAGACGATTAAATAATTATATACGAGTCAATAACTGATTAAGAAATATAATGTAATAAAAACAAAATTGCAAACTGCTTACTAACGGAAATGACCCGAAAGCAATTAAATCTCAACTTCATAATTTTTGACAGAACAGGACCGCGAGTGTTGAAAAACCCCAGTCTCCTGTCGGTGGACAGAGTACACATTGTCCGAAACGTTGAGTTACCGGCTCGTCTCAGAGCCCCTTCTCCAAAGAGATGGCTGTAAGTAACACGGTGTCACCACAAACTGTTCACGTTGAGATCTATACCGTACAAACCCTCAAGTAGGCCTACTTAATAATCATCGCAGGATTTCGCTCAGCAGTCTTTGCCCGAAGTTTTTGGACAGAGTGTATCCAAACCGAAGTCAGAAGGAAGTCGACAGACCCTACGAGGGCTACACTGAGTTTTCAAAGGTCCTGGCAAATTTGGAGATCAGCCAAATGACAGACCGCAGATCCAGTTCCATAATTTGCCGGAAGATATCCCATCCCCACTGTCTGTTGCCTCTCCCCTCGTCAATTCCTCCTCCGAGGCGTTCCAATCTCCGGATATGCAAATGGGTCTACCCCTTCCCCCGCCTCTCGATTCCTTTACCCCGCAGTAAAACACCAGTCGCTGTCGATCACTTCGGATCAGTGAGAATAAACAAGGGCTCAGACTGCTGACATCCGGTCTGGTACCCAGACACCTTCGGGGAAGGGAAGGGGAGGGAGGGATCGAGGTAGGCAGGGAGGCAGGGAGGAAGGCAGGAAGACAGGCAGGGAGGGGACAGGGAGGGAGACAGGGAAGGAAGGGGGCAGGAAGGGAGGCAGGGAGGGAGAGAGATAGGGAGGCAGGGAGGCAGGCAGGGAGGCAGGGGGCAGGCGGGGAGGGAGGCGGGGATGGAGGCAGGGAGGGAAGCAGTGAGACATGGAGGCAGACATGCAGGCAGGCAGGGAGGCAATCAGGGAGGGAGAGAGGGAGGCAGGGAGGCAGGTAGTGAAGCGGGGAGCCAGGGAGGCAGGCAGGGAGGCAAGCAGACAGACGGAGAGAGGCAGGCAGGGAAGCAGGGAGGGAAGCAAGGGAGGGACGGGGGGAGGGAGAGACGGACGGACGGACTGAGGGAGGGACGGAGGGAGGGAAAGAGGGACGGAGGGACGGAAGGGTGGGGCGGGCTTCTGATCTCGATCTCGCTTTTAGTGAGGACGCAGGTGTGTTGAATAGTCTCCTATTAATCAAAAAGTAAAAATAATGAAGGTCAGAAGGTTCAAGCGCGCTACGTGTTTTCTGTTTGACCAACAACAAGCATAATATACCTATACAAGCCATCTGCGCCCAAAGTGACAACTACAATAGGATCCGCAAGAATATGACCTACATAACACCTACGTGCACACTGCACACCCTTGATAGATGGGGTGACTATCATTAATACTTCTTTCGCTTTTTCGTTCCACTCACTCCCAGACACTTGACAGGTTGTATTATCATAAAATGTACAGATGTAATAAATTTCATATCAAATATGTATAATTGATTGAATAATCTAAAATAATCTGTAAACTATCGTCCTCTGTAAAAGTTTGATTAAGGAGCAGTGCCCAAATGAGAATAGTTCTAGTAATAAATCTAGATATTTCAATATTTCTATAAGCATATCTAAATTATCCCTTATTTAATCAATATTTAAAGGTTAGTTGACTTCGAACTAACCATTAAAAAGGGATTTAAAAAATGGTAGAGAAAATAAAGTATTTGGATAGAACGCGGGAATCAAAAGCAAAGTCGAAAAAAATATATAATTTCTTGACTCGGCTCTGTCTTAAAAGGGTTTCGTAAGTTTTCAAATTGAAATTTCCTCGCTATTCAGGTGACCTATTTACTTAGTTTATTTTTTCAGAGGTGCGTAATTTCACGGAGGTGTCACGGAGCGCGAGCGATGACGAACCTTCCCTGTCAGTTTCAACGATGCCAAATCACACCCAACAACCCCCCAAAAGGCAGAAACAAATTACATCTTGTCGGGTTGTCCCCCACTGTTCAAGACCGGCGACGTAGAGAGACGAAACAGTGCACGGTGCATTGGTAATGACGTCCACCGTAGGATTCGCGGTATCATTGTATATTATGGTTGCTAGTGGCGTCACCAGTCAAGGTGATGATAGCATTGTCTCTATAGCTATTCAGTACAAGAGTGCATGGCTGTTGTTCGGCAGAGAGCGTACAGAGACACATTAAACAATGGAGCACTGCCAAACAAAGGATCATTAAACGCCTCAGCTTAACTAAGACAATGACGACAGAGAACCATTTAATTTCGGGTCGCGTAATCGTGGAACCATCTGCCCGTATCATTGAAGCACCCTCTCCCAACGAGTGTAAACAGTTTTGTGAAGCATCTAGATCTCTCGCAAAGTTCTTAATTGGAATAATGTATCGTGTATATTGTCAACCATGCATAGCTTTTTTTAATTATTAAACATTAGGAGGGCCTGACGTTTCGATCCTAGTAGTTTTCTCAATCGCAGAGAAAGGTCAGGTGACAGGTCGTGCTAGGATCGAAACGTCGGGCATTCTTAACTTTTGATATTTGCATTTTGGTCATTAAGCAGTATGCAATAATGTCTGCATACTTCTCTGTTTTAATTGCGTACTGTGGCGTAAGGGGAAAAGCTTTTTATTATAAATTGAATGGGTAACCCAGTAAAAAAATACAAAATTAATAAACACTACCAAAATGCTCTAGCCATCCTTTTCCCTTGCTTATTTTTGTCATATCTGTATAGAGATTAAACTTGGATTGATTTCCCCTTCACTGCGTCGGATGAAGTAGCTGGGACGAAAGCTTATAAAAAATGTAGTCTTCCCAACTGGTAATTCGTTAAGAAGAGCTTTCGTTGGGCAGTTTCTATTCATCAGTTAGCCTACAGACTAACACTGTTATCTTAAAATTACCTTACCAATATAAAACAAACAGTCAGAAAACAAAAAAACATGGCGGCATACACGGGGAACGCACTACAGGGAAACACACAGAAGACTTGCAGGATTTCGTACATGATATGTATACAGGGCCTATACCAATGATTTAATTTGTCTAGATGCAATCTTGTTTTGGGGGCTCTTGAGGTGAATGATGTGTGCGACGCTCCGAGGATCATGTGGCACGATTCCTGGGGCGGACCCAGATGTATATATTTCGTAATACATATCTTTAGGGGGTTCGGGCCTACATTCCGATAGGTCTGCAAGACCCCCGGGCTGCCCCATTTGAATTCAAATAATTGGAAACATTAATTTGGACACATTCCTACGGGGATTCACCACAGCAGGTTGGGAGATTGGCGGATGGATCCCCTAAACCCTTCCTGGGTATAACATTTAGGGCACTCTTTACCATAACCAGGAAATCTCAGACTCCGGGTCTATAGATTCGTTTCTCTTCGTTGAAGTTCGAAACGGACTCTTCCTGGATCTAACTAGGGATTTCTTTTCTATAACCATAAAATCTCAGACTCCGGGTCTAGCTTCGTTTCCCATCGTTCGAAGTTCGAAACGAAGCCGAAGCCCCAACGTCTCATCACCCCGTTTCCGAGTCTTTCACTTTGAGGTGAAGAGAAGGAATGCAGACAAAGCCGGATTCGGATCCTTAGCCGGGTCCGGAGCAGAGTCCGGAGCCTGGTCCAGAGCTGGAGACAAAGCTGGAGACACAGCCGGAGACAAAGGGGAAGCCGATTCCGGTTGCGGTACCGGAGACAAAGCTGGAGCCGGGTCCAGGTCCGGTGCCGGAGACAAAGGCGGAGACAAAGCCGGAGACAAAGCTGGAGACAAAGCCGGAGACAAAGCCGGAGACAAAGCCGGAGACAAAGCCGGAGACAAAGCCGGAGACAAGGCCGGAGACATGGCCGGAGACAAAGCCGGAGACAAAGCCGGAGCCGGGTCAAGGTCCGGTGCCGGAGACAAAGCTGGAGCCAAAGCCGGAGACAAAGCCGGAGACAAAGCCGGAGACAAGGCCGGAGACAAGGCCGGAGACAAAGCTGGAGACAAAGCCGGAGACAAAGCCGGAGACAAAGCCGGAGACAAAGCCGGAGACAAAGCTGGAGATGAAGCTGGAGACGAAGCCGGATACAAAGCCGGAGACAAAGCCGGAGACAAAGCCGGAGACAATGCCAGAGCCGGGTCAAGGTCCGGTGCCGGAGACAAAGCTGGAGCCAAAGCCGGATCTGGGTCCGGTTGCGGTGCCGGAACCGGCTCCGGTGCCGGAGCTGGAGCCGGAGCCGAAGCCAAAGCCTCATCAGGGCCTTTGGAAAGGGGCTGATATTTCAAATGGAGCCAGTACAGAGATGTCCAATGCCCTCTACATAGGTAGATACCAAAAAAGCCTGGAATTAAACAACAACTTATCTCTAGACATAAAGAGGTCCCACAAGAGTCAAAACGTCAAGACCCCTGATAATGTGCCAGGGATAATGCAATACCTTTGCCTCCAATATGCATCTCTTTGGAACTCCTTATCAGGTGAAAGTTCCCCTCAACCGTATACTTACTATATCTAAATTCTAAATTTCCCTACCAAGAATGTTTTTGTTTCCCTACAGCTCGCTTAACCTTTTGTCTTTTCGGGATCGCATCTTCATGCTACATTCTTCATCTACATTCTGATATGATTGTTACAGACAGAACTTTCTGATAAATTCACCAAAGAACACCGATATAACTTCTTTATTTGTCTAAAGCAGGACACAGCTTCATCCCGCGTTTTGCTTCTCTCTGGAATTCCCTTCCTTGTTCTTTCCCTACCCTGTTTATGATCTGGCCATTTTAAGAGGAACGTCAATCCATATCTCATTCTTTCCTTAGCCTTTAACCTTGAGTGGCTTTTTAACCTCGTTTTGGGCGAATGTACATGAATAAAAAAAATATCATACCGGAGAATACTGCATGTTGTACATGCATAACACCATATGGCATACATACATATTAGCAGCATGTTATTCTTTTTTACAAGGTAGGTCTCTCCTCGGGCGATCGGAGACGGAGAGGCTGCAAGCGAGCGACTGTTTCGTTTGTCGACATCAAATTTAAGCAGAGCAAATGCGAATGTCGCACCGGTAACGTTATGATGGATGCGCTGCGTATGTTTACCGCGGCATACAATTTCCACGTGCCTTAAAGGGATAACACAACATTGGTCGAGGTCAAAGAATAGCATACATAGGTTGTCTGATCCAACATAATGCATGAAATAGCACACCTGTGAAAATTTCAGCCCAGTCCGCCAACCGAGTCTCGAGAAAATAATGAAAACCGCTTCATTTGTTTCGCGAAATCCAGCATTCAACGAATTGTTAGTTTAGATCTAGGGGTGAACGTACACGATTTCTTTACTCTTTTCTCCCCAAAATTTGGGCAGTAATATTTCAGTGCGAGGTTTCTACCATAACCATCTTCAAACTTTATCATGTAAGTTTCATGTTAATCTGTGAACATTTCTGTTTTTCGATCAATGTTGTGTAGGGGCTTTAAGTTCGCTCCCTGCTTTGAGATGAGAAAAAAAACATGCATCGTTCCCATGCACATTGCGCTTGTAAATATCAATGACGCACGTAGCCGTTTTGGCGAGACGTGCTTGGTATATAGAAAAAATGACGCGCCCCGGACACTCTAATGGGCCTATATCGATAAACGACGTCATCTATTGTGGAGCATGCATGTATGTTCGCCCGACAACTTTGGAATGTACCAAGTTAATGGAGAGAATGTGAACGTGTAAATGAGATGAATGTGGCCAGTGAAACATACAGGTTGTTAACGCCAATGCACACTGTGCCAATCGGATTGGAAAGTTTAAGCAAAAAAACTGACTGACATGTATCCTATGACACAGATGCTCAAACGAAAGTCATATCTGGTACAAGATATACCATTGGGCTGCCCCATTGCTGTATCATCGTTCGGTACAATGAAGAGCGTATCCAATAAAGACTAAAAACCAAACCAGTGGCAATGACATGAGTCACATTTAATCCAGCCTCCTCCACCAACTTTAGGAAATGATTTAGAGTGATAACAACAATGTCCGTAACTGTCTCCTGACTTGAACGAGCTAAAATTATACCAATCTCTCACAGATCCACCCAGAACCTTCCTCACAAAGCAGGTGCACATGGGATCGAAACGTCAGGCACTGTGAATGTAAGAGATATGCACTTTGGCCAATATTATCAGTAGCGTCTCCCCGGCTAAAAAATGTAAATTGATTTTCAAAAGGAATTGGGAGGTAGAGAGAGAGAGAGAGAGAGTGATATAGAGTAGAGAGAAAGAGGGAGGGGAGAAAGTGTCAGAGAGGGAGAAGGAGGCAGAGAGAGAATCAGACGAAGAGAGAGAGACAAAGAGAGTCAAACGTAAAGGAAAGAGACAGGGAGAGAGCCAAATAAAGACAGACACACTAGAAAAACAGAAAGACAGACGGAGAGAGAAGGAGACCGACAGACATAGACAGAGAGTGTGAGAGAGAGAAAGAGAGACAGAAAGAAAGAAATAATAGTGTAGAGAAAGGAGGGAGAGGGAGAGAAGGAGAGGGAGAGAAGGAGAGGGAATGAGACTTTGGTTCCTTCGTTTACATCCGTCCGTAAGTGGGAGAGAGAGAGAGCGGGAGAGAGAGAGAGCGAGAGAGAGAGAGGGTGAGAGAGAGCGAGAGAGAGAGGGAGGGAGAGAGAGCGGGGGAGAGAGAGGGGGAGAGAGAGGGGGAGAGAGAAAAAGAGAGAGAGAGCGAGAGAGAGGGAGAGAGAGAGGGGGAGAGAGAGAGAGAGAGAGAGAGAGAGAGAGAAAGAAAGAGAGACAGAGACAGAGACAGAGACAGAGACAGAGACAGAGACAGAGACAGAGACAGAGACAGAGACAGAGACAGAGACAGAGACAGAGACAGAGACAGCAGGAAGTAATAGCCCAACCAGTAACCGACTATGGTATATACAGTGCACGGTACACAGTGCACTGCCAGCACACTGCGTCTCGGGCAATGACTCTTGGCACTTCATCGATTCCAAGGCGGGTCCAGATCGAAAGAGAAGATCGAAAGAGAAAGTTCGTTTGTCGTTGGTTGTCGTAACACTTATAGCGTGGTTGCAGCGATCGAGAAGGCGCCTGGTTTACACAAGAGAAGAAGACGAAGAAGAAAAAAAACACCGCCCGAATTCTCCGAAGCGAAGAGTCTAGAAATTATGCAAATCCACGTTCTCCCCGTGTGTACCTTCCAGACCCCCAACCCCACCCTCCGAAACAGCCACCGCTTCCGGTTTCGTAAGTTGACATTTTGAGAAACCGTCATCCATATTGTTCGGTCCCCTAAGGGAAACTATACCCAGAAGCCTGGTCCAAATACCAAAAAAATAAAAATAAACAAACGCACACAAAACAACAACCCGGAAACATCAGATCTCGAGAACAGTAGAACCCACCTGTCTCAATGAAACCCCCCTCCAATCTTAAACTCGCTTACCAAGGAATTTCAATGCTCCCCCGAGAAAATCTCCGTCCATGTTGTCTCAAGCTTCGTCTAGGGGCATAGACACTGCTTAGCGCACAAACCCGATAACTTGATTACGAGAGGAGATTTAATGTGCGGATGGGGGGGGGAAGAGGGGGAGAAGGGAAGAGATGATGGCGGGGGAGGGGGAGAGGGGGAGAAGGGAAGAGATGGTGGCAGGGGAGGGGGAGAAGGGAAGAGATGATGGCGGGAGAGGGGGAGAGGGGGAGAGGGGGAGAAGGGAAGAGATGATGACGGGGGAGGGGGAAGAGGGGGAGAAGGGAAGAGATGATGGCGGGGAAGGGGGAAGAGGGGGAGAAGGGAAGAGATGATGGCGGGAGAGGGGGTGAGGGGGAGAAGGGAAGAGATGGTGGCGGGGGAGGGGGAGAAGGGAAGAGATGATGGCGGGAGAGGGGGAGAGGGGGAGAGGGGGAGAAGGGAAGAGATGATGACGGGGGAGGGGGAAGAGGGGGAGAAGGGAAGAGATGGTGGCGGGGAGGGGGAGAGGGGAGAAGGGAAGAGATGATGGCGGGAGAGGGGGAAGAGGGGGAGAAGGGAAGAGATGGTGGCGGGGAGGGGGAGAGGGGGAGAAAGGAAGAGATGGTGGCGGGGGAGGGGGAGAGGGGAGAAGGGAAGAGATGATGGCGGGAGAGGGGGAAGAGGGGGAGAAGGGAAGAGATGGTGGCGGGGAGGGGGAGAGGGGGAGAAAGGAAGAGATGGTGGCGGGGGAGGGGGAGAGGGAGAAGGGAAGAGATGGTGGCGGGAGAGGGGAGAGGGGGAGAAGGGAAGAGATGGTGGCGGGGAGGGGGAGAGGGGAGAAGGGCAGAGATGATGGCGGGAGAGGGGGAAGAGGGGGAGAAGGGAAGAGATGGTGGCGGGGAGGGGGAAAGGGGAGAAGGGAAGAGATGGTGGCGGGGGAGGGGAGAGGGGGAGAAGGGAAGAGATGATGGCGGGGGAGGGGAAGAGAGGGAGAAGGGAAGAGATGGTGGCGGGGAGGGGGAGAGGGGGAGAAGGGAAGAGATGATGACGGGGGAGGGGGAGAGGGGGAGAAGGGAAGAGATGGTGGCGGGGAGGGGGAGAGGGGGAGAAGGGAAGAGATGGTGGCGGGGGAGGGGGAAAGGGGAGAAGGGAAGAGATGGTGGCGGGGAGGGGGAGAGGGGGAGAAGGGAAGAGATGGTGGCGGGGGAGGGGGAAAGGGGAGAAGGGAAGAGATGGTGGCGGGGAGGGGGAGAGGGGGAGAAGGGAAGAGATGGTGGCGGGGAGGGGGAGAAGGGGAGAGATGGTGGCGGGGGAGGGGGAGAAGGGAAGAGATGGTGGCGGGGGAGGGGGAGAGGGGGAGAAGGGAAGAGATGGTGGCGGGGGAGGGGGAGAAGGGAAGAGATGGTGGCGGGGGAGGGGGAGAGGGGGAGAAGGGAAGAGATGGTGGCGGGGGAGGGGGAGAGGGGGAGAAGGGAAGAGATGGTGGCGGGGGAGGGGGAGAGGGGGAGAAGGGAAGAGATGGTGGCGGGGGAGGGGGAGAAGGGAAGAGATGATGACGGGGGAGGGGGAGAGGGGGAGAAGGGAAGAGATGGTGGCGGGGGAGGGGGAGAGGGGAGAAGGGAAGAGATGGTGGCGGGGGAGGGGGAGAGGGGGAGAAGGGAAGAGATGGTGGCGGGGGAGGGGGAGAGGGGAGAAGGGAAGAGATGATGACGGGGGAGGGACTGGATGCTCCACGGGCTGGATGCTGGAGACAAGCGGAGATAGGGTATAGGTAAGGTAGGCCTAAGCCCTGCCCCCTCGACTCGTCCACCGCCCCATTCCAGCACACACACACCCCTGGGGGGCTAGCCGCGACGGGTCTCCAATGACAAATTGGTTTTCCCCGAGCGCGCGGGAGACGGAGGCCGCGACGGAGGAGGACTGTAGGAGGACGGGGGGGGGGAGAGCAGGAGATGCCAAGAACGTGCTCTGTTGTCCTTATCGATTGCAGTACTACAGCACTCTATCGCCTCTCCACCACTCCCTTCCTCCCCTCTGCATGCATGTACCGCTTGTTGTTGGCGATGGCTGACATAATACCCTTGATGAAGAAACGAAGCTGCGATCGTTAGCAAAAGAACGGTCCCAGATGCACCCCCTCTTCCTCTCCCCTCCCCTGAGATCATCAGGAACTTCCAGCCAAAAAAAAAAAAAAAAATGGCGCTAAACCAATAGCTCAAAGGGCGACGCAAACTGGATTGTAATACACGCCTACATGAGCACATTTGCATTCGCCAAAACTTTCGGGCCGGCTATTATTTACACAGGCAGAATAACCACAACTGATTAGCGGGGCGAATTTCCGATATGTGAGTTTACTTTTCGACGCTTGAGCGCTAACGATTTGGAGTGCATCCTGCTCGAAAAAATGTTGTTGTTAAACCTAAAGGGACAGTAATGAACCCCTTTGATTCGGGCATACGGGCCCCGATGGAAATCCAGACAATTCGAGGAACCACACAACCACTACTCAATGGAGAACAAACCTGGTTGTTTTTTTCAAGTACTAGATTTAGCTGAATTATTGCATACGTACATATGGATGCATGTATAGCCTACGCATTTCAAGCGCATTTATTGTGCTTCTTCTAAAATAAGTGTATCAGATAAATGAAAGGAAATGTTTGTCGCGAGAGAGAGAGAGAAAGAGAGAGAGAAGGGGGAGACAGATAGAGATAGAGAGAGGGGGTGAGAGAGATAGAGAGAGGGGAAAGAGATAGAAAGAGGGAGAGAGAGAGGGGGAAGAGAGATGGAGAGAGACAGACAGAGACAGAGACAGAGACAGAGACAGAGACAGCGAGAAAAGTAACTTGGACAGAGAAAGGCAGAGAGAGGGAGAGAAAGAGATCGAGAGGGGGGTGAGAGAGATGGAAAGAGAGAGAGGGAGAGAGAGAGGGGAGAAAGACAGACAGAGACAGACAGAGACAGAGACAGAGACAGAGACAGAGAGAAAAATAACTTGGGCAGAGAGTTAAAGAGATGGAGAGTGACGGCGAGAGGCAGACAGAGGGGGAGGGGGGGGCAGAGACAGAAAGAAACAGGGAAAGAGAGAAAGAGGGGCAGCGGGAGAGGAAAGGACAGAGATAAAATGAAGTGAAATACTCGAGTCCAGTTTTTCCTCCACTCAGGATGACGAAGACAACCCAAAACAACGAAACTCGAAACTCGCATCGATCTTATCGAACCGCAAACGATACTGTTTTCCTTTTTGGAGGCGGGAAGGGAAGGGAGGGGCCCCCTCTTCCTCTCCTTCCTCCCCTCCCTCTCCTCATTCTTGTCTACTCCGCTCAAAATCCCCGTGAGGAAATTGTTCGCTGACCTAGATCCAGAGGCCGGCTGGAAGTTGAAGGTCACTTGTTGTGGGGATGTGTGTGTAGGGGGGGGAGGTACAGCCAGACACCGAGTCTCCGAGTGATGTCATTAGAGGAGTTTTTTAAGGGGGGCGGATTTCGTCCGTTCAACCCTAATCAGCGAGTAAGCAGACATTATTATAGGCCCACACATCTTCCGTTCACTGACCAGAGCCCAATTTCTTAGAGCCGCTTAAAGCCCCTACACAACATTGATAAGATCGAAAAACAGAAATTTTCACATTGCAGATTTACATGAAACTTGTACAGTTTGAAGATGGTTATGGTAGAAACCTCGCACTGAAATATTTCTGCATAAAATGTAGTATTTTGGGAGAAAAAAGTAAAATAAATCGTTCACATTGTATCTCACCGAGATCTAAACGGTTTTTTCCGGAACAATTCGTTGAATGCTGCATTTTCGCGAAACAAATGAAGCAGTTTTTCAATATTTTCTCGAGACTTGGTTGTCGGATTGAGCGGAAACTTTCACAGGTGTGCTATTTCAACGTATGGATGCCATTCTTTGACCTCGAACAATGTTGCGTTATCCCTTGTGTGAAAATCTGCTAAGCTTGAGAACTCTCCCTTGTGTAAGCAGGATTACAAACCACATTTGCAATATGATGCCAATTGCTTTTGATGTACTAGGCATGAATTGGTACTAATCAGCAGTACTTGCATGGGATCTACTGGATAAGAAAACAAAGAGGATCATATCTTGGCGAAACAAAGCTTGCATTATTGGCATGAAGCAATAGGCCTACCAGCTTCTGATACAAAACTAATGACGGTCATAAGGTACATGGTCAGAAAGGTGGTGCAATAGGAGGACTTCGGTGGTCTAAATTTTCGAGATTTGCGTTTCGTGATAACCCCCCTAGTGCTGCGTGCTTGGAACCCTCTTCAATCCTCCACAATCCTCAATTGTGAGTTTTCGCAAGATCCTCACTGCCCCAATCCTCCACAATCCTCCAATATGAGTTTGTGCATGTACAAGTACATGTACCCCACTGCCTCATTCCTCCACTGCTAAGTACATGTAAATGGATCCTTTGTGTATAGTACATGCATGGAGCTATAAGTAGGTAACTCCACGGTACGTGCCTTTGACAAAGTTCCACAGCTTTTCATATCCTCAAAAATCCCCCAGTGTAAATTGAACAACCTTTCTCAATCCTCCTCTGGTGTAACTTTTGCAACCTTCCTTAATCCTCCACAATCCTCCAGTGTAAATTTTACAACCTTCCTCAATCCTCCACAATCCTCCAACTGGAAATTTTCATACCTGCCTAAATCCTCTACAATCCTCCATTACCCCCGGGAGGATTGTGGAGGATTGAGGAAGGTTAGGGTTTAACAAATTAAGCAAGAAAGCAGTTTGCACCACTTCAGCTTCTCACTTTCGTTGCAAGATGTAATAATTATTATCATCTATATTTACCAGGAAACCAATTTTGTTCTCCAGACGGCAGAGTATATTAAGCAGAATCGCCCGTTACGTGTAGCGAGCATGCCATCTCGCCATTTCCAAGCATCTCTTCATTTATCATAACCACTGCTGTGGCATATAATGAAAAAAACCTCTCGTCGCTTCGCATCAGAAGCTCGCTCGCAACATCAACACCCACTCACTGCATTAGGGCCACTCGCTTGTGTCAACGTGTACAGAGCGGTCTGCACCCGTTCCTTTGTTCCAGCCATCACATGGAAGATTGCTGACAACATTAAGGTTACAGGGTGTCGGCAGTATTGTAAATGACTTGTTATCCGAAGATCCACGTTCGATGCCTCCCCACCCTCCTGTGCTGTAGTAGGCAGGGCCAAAGTCCTATAATGATTATCCATTATGACATTAGTGAGGTTTCGCACGCGAACGGATACGCGTACGCATACGTTTTGCTATCCGCACTAGGTAGTGGTCATTCCGCCGTTTGTAGATGACTTGTTAACAGACGACCCACGTTCGATGCGCATCCCCACCCTCCTGTGCTGTAGTAGGCAGGGCCAAAGTCCTATAATGATTATCCATTAGAGAGGTTTAGCACGCGAACGGATACGCATATATACGCATACGTTTTGTTATCCGCAGCAGTTAGTGGTCATTCCGCCGTTTGTAAATGACTTGTTATCATCCCTTCTGCTGTTTCAGGCCGTAGGGCCTACCAAAGTCCTAATGCTTATCCATTATGACATTGGAGCTGAGGTTTCGCACGCGAACGGATACGCGTATATACGCATACGTTTTTCAATCAGAACTGGTTAGTGGCCATTCCATCGTTTCGCAATCTGGGCGTTTTGGTAACGCTTTCGCAATCCCAACACTGTAATGTAAGTCTAAAATGAAGCCTATTTCCGACACCATACACCCACGTTGTGATATTATTAAATCCTATATTGAAACTAATAAGTTTGTATTTCAAAGTCTTTGAAACTCACAAAAATGGCCCGTTCATATTCAACGATAATTAATGTGTGGACATACGGACAGACTGTTGCGGGTTCGGGATTGATCATAACTAACGCAATCCACCAGTTGGGCTTGCACTGATATTTTAACCAAAGTTGGATCAAAATGTGGGTCAAATTTTTGCCTGCCAGTTTCTATACAGTCTACAGAATAGATTAAGACAAAACTACCAAACGTCTAATCCATACGTGCCCAACCCCCGCTGGCAAAATCTCGCGTATCAATACATGTATTAGTATTGATACGTTTCCACCGAAGACTTCGTTATGCGCATGCGCGGAAGCACAGCAAAAGCACGTGAGATTAATCAGCACCGATTGCATGACACCATCGAATTCACCCTGTGCAAACATCGCGAACGAGAGGACTAAGTTTGCATAGAACGTTAAGCCACATTTCTCCACCGATTTCAGCGAAGCAGTGCCATGAAAAGCAGTCCATTTAAGAAGAGCTATAGAATCCTCCCAGACCACAGAAAGTTCGTCTGCCTCTGCTTAGGTAGTATGTATAACCTAAAGCCTGTAGCATTATCACGAGCGCTGTCGAAATCAAGCAGCAGCAAAGTTCAAGGGGAAAAACACAAACCTTTAATTTCTACTTCCTCGAAACTGTGAACACCATACTCGATCAAATTATTACGGGTGGGCTCGATCGTGTAATCTAAACTAGACGGCTGAAATGAACGCCTTCGATCGTCCGGACCAATCGCGCGCTAGCTATACATCCACCCAAGAAAGCATTAATTATTGGGTAGATACGCGCCTCTCTCCCGCGGTGCATCAAATCCGAGTTGATAATCAGAACACTCCGTGCTGGAATTCCACTCCGCCCGCAACTGTGTCCCATTTGTCACTTGTCTTTCGACTCGCCGGGCCGCCGCCGTAATTAGGATGCCCGATATGCCAGGCATTCGGCCTTCCATGCGAGCGCTGCGTGCGTGCGCCGGACTCCACCGGAGTGTCCATGCCGGCTCCCGGTGGGTGCTATACTTGTATAGGCTCGGCTCTACGGAGGATTGAGGGCGGGGGGGGGGGCTTTCATCCAAGCGCGTGCCTACTCAAGTTCTGTCCGCACTGGATTTTTTTCGGGGGGGAACTAACCGAGCAAATGGATAACTTGGCCATTTTAAGTCCAGTGCGGACACCCCAGGAAGGTTTTTCCTCCCAGGTAACTTACCCGACTCGAACGGGGAAGTTAACCGACTGTCTTCTGCCCGGTTAAATTCACCAGGGTGGATTTCACAAAGCCTTACGATGCATCGTAACTAAGATCACGATAGATAACCTATCCCCGTACATCGTATGGCTCCTGTGCATCGCTCATCATCTTGCGATTGATCGTAAGTTACGATGGGTTTGGTGAAATCGAATACTGGTCAGTTTAACCGAGTCGTAAAGTCCAGTGCGGACGCGACGTGTCATGCGTTTGTATTTAGTCAGTCGGTGAAGTTTTACCCGTCGTTGCGGTTATCCACCCACGTCCATAATCCAAGTGCGGACGCCAGTAAGATTTACCCATTGGAATGTTACCCATGGTAAAAAAAAAAAAAAAAAAAAGTCCAATGCGAACACACACAACATTTTGTGTCGCGCAACAACAAAAATTGCTTATGCCTACAGAGTAAGCTTCATAACGAAAACTGTTTCTCAAAGTGTGACTCTTAGTCACGTAGACCGTAGCTGTTATAGTTTACATAGAAATGGGGAAGTTGACAATGTCTCATGGAAAATATGATGCTCCCAAATGCAGTACAATACGTGTAGTTATATAGTAATGTTATCTACATTTTCTTACTGGAAAATATAAGTCTGTGTATAAGATGTGCAGTCAATGTATATGTTATTCCGGTTTTTATTTTATGCATTGGTGGCAGTAGCAGATTATAGTAGTTGTTTATACCCTTCCTCTCAAAGCTCCCTTCCTCGAAAAAAAAAAAAATCATGGTCTACTTGCCTCCAATATACTGCATGGCACTCAGCGAGAGTTACCATTTATTCGAGTTCCGATTCGATCCACACAAGCCAGAGCAAGAGTTCGGCCGTTCGACATGTCTTGGGGCGTCTATCACGTGCCGAGGATTGAATGGCGAAAATAATACAGACGGATGGTGGTTCGTATTGACAGGGGCAATGGGAAGACCTTTACCGCAGTAGATATGGACCTGTAGACCCTAAGACTTGATTTCATCGATGATGAAAAAAATCCATATACAACATTAACATTTTCCATACAATATTTCAATTTTTTTTTTACCTATCAAGTCATGACGAAAAACGTATGTCATATGCAACTACTGGCGCCTCTCATTACACAATTACTGCCAATTCTTAATATTAAAGTTGCTAGAATGCCCCACACTACCGCTACTACCTATAAAAGACTCTCTCCTAAACCTTCCATTCAAATTAGTCCCATTCTTATCGTGGACACTCAAGAGTCAGGCCTGTGGGTACCGTACAGGCAAATATTTCCTGCTATACCTCGTACCGCAGAAAAAAAAAAAAATCGGAGAAATATTAACTTTGTATCATCTTTCATTGTCTTTGAAAGTACACCCACTGTACATGACTCGGTCAATGGCTATAATAAAGACATGCACATTTCCGTGGAAGCAGACAGACGACCTAGGGAAAACTAGCACTGACGTCAATCCCAGGAATAATTGAGAAAAAGACACCAGGAAGTCATTTGTATCAACAAATCATCTGATTTCATCAGTAGCAGATGCAGCAGTGACACTGCCTTACCCAAAACTGGACGCGGGAAAGGGCATGCGATTAACCCTTCACAGAGGGATAAAATCCAACCGTCTTTCGAAGCCAAGAATACAACTTGAGATTTTAAGGTTTTCATGGTGAGTATAGGTTTGAGGTGACACCATGGAAAATTCTCTTTTTTGAATATGTGTAGGCCTAGTTCTAAAAAGAACAGGAGGAACTCGACGTTTCGAACAGTGTTCCATTCGTCTTCAGAAGACCCTTCAAGAGACCCGTCTTCAGGTGTCTCCTGAAGACGAAGTATACTTTTCGAAACGTCGAGTTCCTCCGGTTCTTTTCAGAACCCCATATACAGCATGTACTCACAAAAGAGAATTTGGCATGATGTCACCGCAAACCTACTCCGTCAAGAATGCCACTGATGACTGATAATGTCAAGATACATCAGTGACAATAGCCGATGCACTGTTTGCAACCTCCAATCTTTCCGATTGAGGGTCGACTTCCGACATTTTACGTCTACCTAGTCAATTCCGTATTCAGTCACCACCCCCTTTAAACCTATACGCCATTCCGCCCACTCCCCGCGTTGCCGACGGGGCGTTGCCATTACGATAGCACGATTTAAGGGAATAATTTATTTTCCATTTCACGACTGAAATATCAAAGCAATGATTGAAAATAGCGTTTAGATTTCATGTCCAATTAACGGTGCATCAGCGTGGTATTGAATGGCACTATACCTGTAAGGTGGAGGGTGGGGGAGGACATCAACTCACTTGAGGGTGAAATTTGAAAGGAGGATTAAGTTGAAGAGCGAGTGGGTCGTATAAAAGTTCATGATGTCTGCGTTATGTGGTTTCTAATGCAGTCCGTCTCACTGCCCCTCGCCCCTCTCAGCAATATACCGAGACTGGAATCTGACTCGCACGGCGGAAACCAGACCCAGTCACGTGCGAGATATGGGTATATACATACACGTGCACGCACCTTACGGTGTGCCGGTTATGCTGTAATTGGATACCAATGCCTTGAAGATGAAGAAGAAAAAAAAGACGTTCCAAAAAAAATAAAAACCACACGTTACAATGGGAAACAGTTTCCCAGGATCTGAGAAAAGGAGGGGGAATTATTCCTACCCTAACCAGCTTATCCAAATAATTCACTCAGGACCCTGATAACAAAACTGCGGCTGCTACCCCTCCTGCGTTTGGTAGAGTTGAGAGGCACCCCACCCCTTCCTGCCCCAAACACTACCAAGCAGACATCTAAAATATCCGTCTGCTTGGCCTAGTAATGAACCACCTACGGCAGTCCTCATCTGTTCCGAGAAGTGTACCTTTCACAGTACTGTAAGGCCTATGCTTTACAGTGAAGTCTAGTGGAATGATTTGGAACGGTTTGGAGAAGTCTCAGTTGTATATACACGAAGAGATTTGGTTTTTGATATGAGCACGAGTGGTACATCAACGTGCAGGGCAGTTACGGTATACCTCGAAAATTTCCTTTTGAGACCACGTCTCTACCAAGAAGACATTTCTTGCATGGTGATTGGTGTGACTGCAAATCTTCCAATATTGTTCCTTCAACCATGGAGAGCTTAAAACAGTATCCAATACACAGAAGCTAATCCTAATCTAACCTTCACCAGGTAGTTTAATTTCTTAAAGTATTAAACTGTTGCAAACTGCTTCTTTACTTAAAATGACCAAACATACAATACTGTCGGCTATCTCAGAAATAAAGTTGGCCCGTGGTTGATTTCATCAAAATCATCGACACCCAGGCTATAATTATACGAAAATTCACAAGGCGAGCAGCGATGCACAATTTACAATTGGTTACCCATTGTAATTGGAGTTACCATGCATCGTAAGGCTTCGTGAAACCCACCCCTGATCTTTCAATTCTAGCTGGACATTTTTCAAAGAAAGAAGACCTAGCGGGGTGTGGCCACTGTACTTTGTTCTATAAGACAATTTGGTATATCATTTCCCATTCCTCTTCGCCATAAGTGCAGATTAAAATCAGTGTTAAGTTAACATTACTTTCAAAACTTTGAAAGATTTGACCGTTCCTTAAATCCGATATCTCTGGTTTAACCTACTATCTTACTATCTGAGGTATCCAGCCCTCAAATGCCGGCCTTCCCAAATTTACAAATATCTGTGCCGGGTTGGGGTTCTGTCAGAAGCATTTGACCATAAACTACAGTATACATCTCCAGGGATCATGCACCCGTTCAGAAGCAAACAGCATTTCCTTGTAAACCGGCTCCAGCAGTTCGAGGATCACACATATTTACATGCCAAGTAAACAAAGCAAAATAAATCTGACTGAGAATCAATGTTTGATATAAGTTTCAATGTTTAAAACAGTATTGTTTTGATTTGGGATATATTTAAAAATTTGAGTTTGGATATCTATCAGGCCTTCAGTAATCACGGTGTAACTTACACTTGTATAATCCTACATAAAGAATTCTATACTCCAAGAACACATAACAATAAAATACTCTAAATTTTGTTACTTTTAGGTTGTGTGCCCTTTTATGCTTCAGCTAAATTCAGACCAGGCTGTTGCAGCTCTGCTATATTTGAAACCGAATAAGGATCAAAATTACCAAGAAATAGAGAACTTTATCTTTTCTGAGGAGACGGATTTAATTCCTTTAGAAAATAAGCACTTCACTCGATGGTCGTCCGTTGGTTAATGGTTCCAAGGAACGGGACAGGTTTCATAATAACTTAATGCACCATAAAAAAAAACTCAACAAGTTCACATCTGATGGAATTCCCTGCATCCAGCAAAGAAGGAGTGCGTAAATACTTAGGTTTTAATCATCCGGTTGCATATATCCGGCAATCTGAAATGAAGAGTTTCCGGCGCTGTATATACGGGTATAAGGACTTGCGAGCCCACTAGAGATACACAGGGATATTGCAGCAACACCGTTCTTGCATTGAACTCAACCGATCTCGTACCGCGCGCAATTCAACACACTGTCAAACATATCCCGCGATGCAGAAAATTGCATCTTTTGTAATTTGCGAGGCGCGCTAACTTGACGCCGCGAAGGGTAAATATTACATTTCAATTCGAAGAATGGACGGCTGTATTATTTTTTTTCCTCTTATCACCGAATGTATTGGCTTCACCAAAGGCGGTATATATAGGAAAAACCGAAGCTGGTTTTTTTTCACTTCCAGGATAATTTAGTAATGTCTTCCGTTTTGTCAATACGACCGGGCCAGATATTATATTTAGCCCAGTCACTACCGACGCACCACCTGGGGGGCTGTCTCCAACTCCCCACAATAACCGAACTTGTCCCCGATTCTAAATATTTTTCGCTGCTGGGGTTCGGAGGGGGAGTAGAGGGGAGAGGGGAAGGGGGGAGATGCAATCGCGGCTAAGTGTCTCCCTTAAGGACATAATCACCATTACTCACGAAACTGCGTTGGTATTGCTATAGGACTCCAAGTTTTTCGATTCGTTCATTATTGGAGGTAAGCTTCCTGCGTGGGTGTGACTGCCAGCCGGGAGAGTCCCTTTTCGTTTCTTGTGACGGAAGGTTGATTGTTTTCCCTATTATCGACCTTGGTGTCTTCGGCACATTGTGACTCATCACCTATCAGCGTCGTTATCACGGGAGTCATCTGGGTCAAACTATTTACCATCAGGGTCATCGCCATTAATGTCGTCGTTATCCTCACCATCGTCACCACTTTATTCCCCACTATCGTCAATCTCGCCATCACTGCCGTCAAAATTATCACCACAGCGTAGCTTGATGCTTTGCACTGCACAGAAACAATGGCATCGACGCCAATGGTGTCATGGACACCACAAAAAACCCACATTACATCCATCACCACAACTGTCATTCAATGAAGGTTTGCCCGGCGTGTTGTATAATTGTTAGCCCAGCATGTCCAGCGCTTTGCCCGATCATCTGCAGAAGAAATGCAGGCAATACTATACAGTGCGGGATTCTTACCAGCGACTTCCGTCCGGCCTCTAGTGCAGACATCTCAACCGCTTGACCACAGAGCTTGTCGTGGTCGTGCTGTTGGATTCGAAGCTGCAAGGCGACGGTGCGTTGACGCATCATAGACATTATGAGTTTTAGACGTCGGGGATAATCTACTTCAAAGAAGGTTTTCCCTCCTCGACGTATAAGCCATGCAGTTTCGGAGCTTTGCCTGAGCTGCCGGTATCGCTTTCAGCAGGGAATCAACGCTGAGCATGTCGCGATAATATTATTTGCCGTAAAGGGCAAACTCTCACTGATTTACATTCTCCAAAATCAATCAAAATTATCTAACACTACAACTGTCAACCATTATCGTTGCCCATCGCATACATATCGCAACCCTAGGTTATTTCCATCCTAAAAGCACACCATTCAAACGCCGAAATGGATTCCGATGACTGATCTCTCTGCGTTTCATATAGGCAGCCAGCCGCCCGGCCATTCATAATGGCGACTTCAAAGCGTGTCCCATTATACTGGAAGATGAGAGAACATAGCCCATAGCCGGCAACCAAGTTAAACAGGACAATACATCTTCGGTGCGTTTTTAGTGTACACCACGGGCAAGGCATCTCACTATCGGCCTCCCCTCTCTCTCTCTCTCTCTCTCAGTTGCCAGTGACAGCAACGCGGTAGCAGAGCGGTGTCCCCGCACGGTTGATGGAGGATGCGGAGAACGGGGTCGGTGTAACTGCCGGCGCTAATCACCAGCGGACGGTAGGGGGATCTGCGAGCGATCCAGAGAGAGGGGGAGAGATTGATCACCTCACGGTGGCAAAATATCGGCTAAAAGGGTTTTAAATGCTTTTTTTTTCTCTCTCTCTCTCAACCAACAGCGTTCAACGAACCCGTCGAGAACTGGGTATAGACTCAAATCTGGCTGGCGTTGTTATCTTTTTTTGGCGGGGAAGCTGGTAAAAAAGCAGGTATGAAAGAGCTCGCAGGATATCATCACTGGGGAGTCTCGGTGGTGTGGGATTCTTTCTGGGTTTTTTTTTTCTACAGACGCGGTTTTAGGGGTCCCGCCCAAGGCCATGCGATGGACGAGTATACGGCTGTCGGGTGGAGTGTGTGTCAGGACGGCAGGCGGCTCATTTCGCCGGCCGGACGGGGCTGGCCGATAATCCGGAGCTTCATCTACTTTCTCATTTGGACCTGGCGATGGGGTTTCACCTGGCCGCTCGAGATGTAATTTTGGCGGTGTGTGTGTGAGTGTGGAGGAGGAGGAGGGCTGGCCGGTTGGAATTCACCCTATATGGCATTGCGTTCATGGTGAACAAGATCGAGGGCCACTGGAGAGTCAGCTCCTTCTTCTTGTCGGAAGAGAGGCTTCGGTTTTCAGCCTCGTTATAATTGCGACCCGTCCGACTCACTCCGATTGAAGGAGTCCTCCGTTCGCACTGCATGGCAGTTGGTTTTATTTGCTTTTTTTCTGGGGTACGGCAGTCCGAAAAGAACAGAGAACGGAATCGATTGGCTAGAAGACTGAATACGACCTTGTTGTTGGTTATGGGGTCTCTTGGTGGTGGCTCTCTCCATCTCTAACTTCCTCCCTCCACTCTTCCTCTCTCTTCCTCTCTCTCCCTTCCTTCAACCATCTTTTCTTCATCTCTCTCCCCGACTCTCTCTTCCTCTCTCTTCCTCTCTCTTCCTTCCTTCAACCATCTTTTCTTCATCTCTCTCCCCGACTCTCTCTTCCTCTCTCCCCCTCACTCTCTCCCTTCCTCCATCCTCTCTTCCTCGATCTCTCTCTCCCTTCCTCCCCTTTCTCTATATATCTCTCCCTTCCTCCTCTCTTCCTCCCTCTCTCATCTCTTCCTCTTCTCTCTCTCTCTCTCTCTCTCCCTTCCTCCCTCCATACTCTCTTTATATCTCTCTCCATCTCTCCATCTCTCTCTCTCTCGCTCTCTGTTTCTCCCCACTTTCACGTAGGCCTAAGGATGTAAACGAAGGAACCAAAGTTAAAAGGATATCCTCCAAAACATCAAGAAACAATGCCAACCAAATATATATTTTTTATCGTAAACACAGACGGGTACTCGGAATCAAAACCATCATGTAACATGTATGAGAGCGTTCGGTTACCCTTGACACCGTTCTCAAAATCGAGAGCAGAAATAATACATTACAAGGATGCAATGCCGTGTTCGAGATAAGGGGATCTTCATTTGGCGATGCAGCGAAGACGTAAAAAAAACCGCAGTGGCTGTTGTTACGGCAGTCGTCCGTGTGGTTCCCTGACTTGATTGTATTTCGTCAGCATTGCAGGCTGGTTGAACCAGTCTATTAGCTGATAGTCTGGTTCCAAGAGCTAAACATCCTGACAAATAATGTGAAGTCAGGGAACCACACGCACGACTGCCGTAACAACAGCCACTGCGAAAAAAGGGGGTGCTGGGTGTTAGCAATCAAGGAGAGGCTTATGGGAGTCTGTCGTCACGTCGGAGACTCTGGGCGCTGTCTGGGCAACCCCTCAAATCGATTGGAAAGTGCAGGAGGTGATGGCGGCCCGTGGCCCGGGGACTGTGTCCCGCAGACCCGGGGCCAATAATTTCATCGAGCTGCTTAAGTAACCAACATTTTGCTTAAGCACAACAAGTCATGATTCGTGGCAGGGTTTTCCCTCCACATATCACACTATGCATGAGGCGGTCCACCTCACACTCGTGATGGACCACCCCAGGTGTTTGTCTCCAAAACTTGCCACCTCAGGGCTGAAATGCTTGGAAAAAAATGTCAGTAGCACCTTCGCATGTGCAAAGGCCTGTGTTGAGGATGTTCCTTCGTGGACATGCATATATTACATTTCTTTAGACGCTTTCCCTATCCAACTTCAAGCCCATGGAACTTCAACATTGCCAACCATGGAACTTCAACATTGCACACCCACAATGTACCAAGACTCATCAATACATTGAGCAATTAATTACTGGCTGCTACCTCAGACTCACAGTATTCCAGGGGAAACTGATTTGTGGAGCCAGGTTGCCAAGTAAAATTAAACTCACTTTTGTTTTATGTTCAGAGAAGTAGAGACGAATTCAAGTCAAACGCAGGTAACATCAGATCACCATGCGAGTTGATATCCTGTTTCGCGAAAATGCAGCGTTCAACGAATTGTTCCGAAAAATCGTTTAGATCAAGGAGTGAGACGTAGACGTAAACTATTTCTTTACCTTTTTCTCCCAAAATACAGCATTTTTGATAGGCAGAAATATTTCAGTGCGAGATATCTACCATAACCATCTTCTAACTGTATAAGCTTCATGTAAATCTGTGAACATTTTCTGTTTCTAGATCATACCAATGTATACCACTTTAAGTGGCTCTGTGAAATAGGACCCAAGCCAGTTGTGAAGCCGCGGACCTTGAATCGAGAAGACACGGCGGTCAAGCGTCTATTCCGGTCAACCTTTGTGGGACAATCATTCATTGTGAATGGTTTATTTCTTTAAAAGTTTATTTATCCATGGCCCTGCTGCCGATTTCACGAAACTTCAAATGTTGAATACGCAACATTTTGCTGCCTTTGCTAGATACAGCAAAAAAAGAGTCATTGTTGCGCACGACGTACGCAACATTTTAAGTTGCGTAACTTGCGCAACTTTTCTTGAAATCGGCTGCTGACCGATAATGTTTCTATTCAGCGGGCCGAATCCATGGATAGGTCCACGATGCAGACATGTGTGGAGAGCGTTGATCCCATCGGAAGGCCTCGTTCGTATTTCTCTTAGCTGTTATAAGTCACAGGCATCCACAAGCAAGCGTTTGGCCCCAGTTTCTTGATGAATACTTATCAAGTCGACAAACCTATCAAGGCAACACACCACAACCTGGATGTTCAGGTTTTGATCAGACGGAGACGAAGCCTGAGCCCGAGCCTGATCCGTGGATTCGTAAAGCGCCTATGGCATAACAGATCTATGGGAAAACCGGCAGCCGGGTATGAACATCCGGGACATCCCACTGCACGAGCCCAATACGTAGAATGCATCCGTCACAATGGCTGTTAATGCACAATACTAGATTGGCATTCTGTCTTCTGCAGTATTAGCCGACCTGCTTTGAGGAGCTACCGTAGTTGCACACGGCGATAAGGCCCATTACTGTACCGTAGCCTGATCAAACATAGCTTTCAGATGATGGGCACGAAACGAAGGTAGACCATGACGTGTAAGCGCCCAAGACACGAAAAAGTAATGCATGCATTCGAGATGCATGTCAGAGTGAATTCTTCTCGAATCAACCCGCATCCAAAGACAAAATGCAGGAAGAGGGGAAGAGGAGGGGAAGGAAAAGGTGGTGCAGGAGGGGAGGAGGAAGGAGCGGGGGAAGAGAAGGAGGAGGAGAATGAAGAAGGGAAGGAGGAGGGAAGGAGGAGGGGGAGGAGGGGGAGGGGGAAGAGGTAGAGGAAGAGGTAGAAGAAACAGAAGGAGGATAGAGGAGAAGGGGGAGAAGATGATGAAGATGGAGAAGAAGAAGAAGAAGACAAAGAAGAAGAAAAAAGAAGAAGAAGAAGAAGAATA
This sequence comes from Luidia sarsii, assembly GCA_949987565.1. Lineage (NCBI taxonomy): Eukaryota > Metazoa > Echinodermata > Asteroidea > Paxillosida > Luidiidae > Luidia > Luidia sarsii. The sequence goes on from OX465105.1 coordinate 14,587,820, forward strand.
CGAAGAAGAGGGAGAAGAAGACAAAGAAGAAGAAAGAAGGAGAAGAAGAAGAAGAAGATGAAGACGAAGGAGCAGAAGAAGAAGGAGAAGAACAAGATCTCACAATAAGAAACAGAAACAAGAAGGAGAAGAAGAAGACTGAGCCATAGGCCTACCTCAAAGTAGTCTAGACATGCCCTGCAATTATTGGAGGTGTCTCTTGTTTCGGCCTGGTAATATATTCCATCCATGTTCCGACCACCGATTGAATATTTCCCGGATTTTGCACCGGCTTCCTCCATCCTGTAACCCTTTCGGGCAATCGCATTATAAGCCAACCACCAACCCCACCCACCCCCCCCCCACCGCCCAGATCACTATACATTTTTCTCTCATCTTCGCGTGCTCGGATATCTCCGAGCAAGAAGAGAACTCGAGAGAATAATCTCCCGCAAAAAGGACGCTGCACCTTTTTTTTCGTTCAGGACAGCGGTTTTTTTTTTTTTTTTTTTTTGGGGGGGGGGGGGGTATCGTCGTTTCGGCTACACAATACGGGTCTGAAGGAGCTATCCACTTAGACACGCGCTCAGGATGCGCCAAGAGCCGCACTAAGTGCGGCGCGGAAGGTGTAGCCACGGGAACTGGCCATTGAGGTTAAGCGATGGGCTCGATGATGATCGCGTGTTCATCTGGGGAAGGGGTTGCATGGTGGCGGCGGCGGTGGTGGTGGTGGTGAGGGTTTCGTCGATCATTCTTACTAGTGGGGTGAAAGATAAACGTACTTAGTCCGGTTCTATCGGAAATGTTGATCATTTGATTGATGTGGACTGGCACAATCCAACCTTTAGGCTTATATTGACCACAAATGTTATCACTCGGTATTGTTATATACCAACGTTGGTCGAACCATTTGACAAATATTAACCAATTTTGTACACCTCAAATTTTTAGAGAGCCTGATGTTTCGATCCAAATAGGCCTATGCTCTGTCTTTGAAAAGATCCTGCTTGGAACGAAACGTGAGCGCGTCTGATGTTATTAGAATGTGGTCATTTATGAAGATTGCAGCAATTTTGTATTCTCAAATTCTAAATAACACCCTGTTTCATATATTGGTGAGATATTGTCCAACAATTTTACAGTGCAGCTAGTCACAATTCTATGACAAAACCCCCGAAGAAATTGCCTCAAGAATATTATACAGCGCCTGGTAACGATCACAGAAACAATGACGGCGACAAAGACAACGACAATTTACCACCTTGGTGACATCAGCATTATTTTTTAAAAAGCGTTCCAAGAGAAACCCAAGCCATGTTGTAAACAGGTTCTAGGAAAACAGATTGCACTTTTTGGGAAGGGGAAGGGTGAACGAAATGGCAAATTAATTGAAAAGCTACATATGTACATGGGCTAAAACAAACACAAGGAACTCCTCCCAAACACCGGAGCCGCTCACGTCAAATATTGAAATTCCTCCCGGGATATTTGACGAAGATAACTTGAGAAGGGAAGGAAGTACAGCTCGCAAGCCCCTTTTAAGCTATTCTGGTGAGGATCTGGCACGCAATTGCCAGAGGTCTGGTTCTGAATCGAGTTTTTAATTCATTTTTTATTATGCTTTTTGGGGGGTTTAATATCTGAATGTTTGCTTGAAGAAAAGGAAAGTGGGACATTTCTAATTGCTACGGGGTGCCACTGAACTGCGGGGATATTTGCGTTCAGCGTTCTTGAAAATGAATACTTCCACCTGGGGGACTTTCAGAAAGTGTTCACGAGCTGAGTCTATGGGAGAAAAATACATGGGGGAACTTGCAGAGAATGTTATAGTTCACCTGCAATGCTCATTAAAGTGCAGGACAACGTCACCGGGTTACCGTACACTAATGGGAGGACTTCATTATACATTATGGTGCGTGTATCGAAACATATGAAATGTTGCTCCTTATTGATCTCGATTTGTGATTCATTTCATTTTCAAAGTATCTCATTTCATGATGACCAATGGCTATTTAAGGGGTAAAGGGGGACTCTCCACCTTTTTGATATCATATCGCAATCACTATTCAGCCCCAATATCCACACTAACCCCTATTTAATATGTGACGTTGGATATCTAAGGCTCAGCTTACAATACGCGGCGGCGAAATTCAGGTCTCCAGGCATTTTGACGTAACTCAATTCGACGGGTCGAGATGCATTATATGAGTTCAGTATACAGGAAAGGGTGTGTAACTTGGCGAGGACGGCGTTGTCAACCGAATAAAAATGCTCCATCTGACATTGCATGTTGACCGAGATAACACAGTTGTGTACCATTACACCAAGCGGGCAGCTGCTCAAGAAAACCATTCTGAATCTATACTGTTCGTTTTCATCTGATGCTAATAAATAGGCACCAGCATTATGAGAAGTTCCATGTAAGACTCATTCCTTATACGAAAATGAAGTTTCTATACGACAAAATCACTCCTCCTTTTGAAAGTACGAAATAAAAAACGTGGAGGCTTGAAACACACTTTGGCACTCAAAGGCACTCTGCCTTTGAGAAAGGTCCTGCTAGGATCGGAAAGTCAGGCCCACTAAATGTTGACATTTTGCATTTTGGTAATTTTAGTCAGTAAGCAGTTTGCAACATTTGTGTGTATCACAAATTGCTTAATAGTAACGAATACAATGATGTTTAGGGAAGGCCACCATCTAAGGGCTGGATAGCTCAGATGAAAGATCCAGAGGTCTCGGGTTCAAGTCCCGGTCCAGTCAAAGTTTTGTCTGACTTTGTTTTCTTTGTTTGATTAAGTTAAGACAATGATTATTAACTAAAGATAAAAAAGGAAATACTTAGAGGCTAGGTCTATCGAGCATAGCAGGATCTTTTCTCAATATTATGGCCTGTTGCCTTTTAGAAAAAAGGTCCTGCTCGTGTCAGAACGTTAGGTTCTCTATAGATATTTGAGATTTTCGTTGGGGGCATTTAAGTCAGTTGGCAGTTTGCAACATTCCCTAGCATAATTGGCATAAACACCTGTCACTTTTTTTCTATCAAAGGCGAAAAAACTCTTTTGATATTGAGAATGGATGCCGCCAATTTCTTTTGGACGAGATTCAAGATTCGATTTGCAAATATCAGTATTCCCCTGTTGAACCATACCAGGTGTTTTTATTCAGTCAGTCGGGTGTCCCTATGGGTGATTACCAAACTATCCCTGTATAGAAGCGTTTCTATAATTAAATGAAACAACGTTTTAAAATCTAATTCATTGAGGTAGGGAGAGCCCGATTTCCATCCCTATTGATGCAAATATTAAACATACATATGGAATTATTCTAATTACTAATCAATTCTCATCTAAATGATAATCCTGAAAATATTGGAAAACTCTTAAAGGAGTACGGCCCACTGCCTTCTGCCAAAAACGACCCAAAACAAATTTTTATCAAATGAATGTAGAGGGCCGGATGCTAGACATAATATCTCAAAGGTTCTGCCCTTGGTTCTGCCTTTGAAGACGGTTCCTGTAAGGATTAAATCCGCCAGGCTGATTCTGTACATTTGCGCACATTCTGATAACGCAATGCCAGACTCGATACCTTAAGAATCAACCAGAATGATCAGTGCTCTGATGTGTGGGCTCACACATTACAGTAACTAGATTTTGAGACGCCGAACTTTATAGGTAATCAGATGAAGGTAGGATGTTTTTTTTATTAAAAAATCTTATTCTATTGAGGATGTCGCGAATGCACGCCTGTGAGAATGTATTTTCCACCTCATTCGGTTTCCGATCCAAGGTGGCGTCCTTTTCAATCGCGGTTCCACCTGCCCTGCCCCCTCCCCCCCCCCCCTCGAAAGAAAAAAAAATGAGATCGCAACAATTACGGTGCATTAGACGGTGCTGATTTTCCGATCCGAGGTGGCGCGTGCGGGTATGATAAAGTGCCTCAGTGGCGCTGTAACTGAGACCTCGTGTGTGTTATCATTGTATGTGTGTGTGGGGGTGATGCGGGAAGGGATGGCTCGATCTCACGCACACTGGTCTCGCTGTAACGCGCTGATAAATGGCGTGCCTCGGCCGAGTCACGCTACGCGCGCCGCAGGCGCCAGCGCTAATCACGGCCCCCACATTATTCCAATTTGTCAATTTCAATTTAAGCCGGCCGCCCCTCCTCCCCTTTCCCCAAATAAAATGAAGAAAAACTGGGCCGAGTATAGTCCGATTATCGAAAGGGGAGCGACAAAAGAGAGGATGAGTGGGTATAGGGTGAGGTAGGCAAGGGTCGAGTAAAGGCTCCCTTAAGGCCGAGAAAGAGAGGGTTCTCATGATGATGTCGTCGGAAAGGGTGCTGGAAATGTTTTGCCAAAATCTTCACCGCCACCTGGTCACACATCCAGTTATGAATTGCTTCCAAGGCGGCGATCGGATTACGTCCACTCCACGAAACTGGCCGAAAGTGGTCCTCTATGATTTACTTTTTAACGACCATCTCTTATATGATTGAAGACTTCATTAGAGCTTCCTTTCGATCGATTGTTGGCCATAAAATGTCCGCTTCCTTCAGAGAGTGTCTTGGCTGAGTGAATTTGGTGGAAGCTTGGGGGCAAATCATTGACTCGTTAAGAGATTCAACGAAGATAACCAAATGCAAGTTGATGATAAAAGACTGTGAACAATATGTAAACCATTGAGATACGTTATCCAACCCATAATTTTAAACATTGTTCAAAATATCTACAAGTAACATCAATTGCCTATGAAGCTATGTCATGGCTATAATGAATTGGCTATAATCAATAATAATACTCCCAGGATTTCTCATCAAACAAGAACGACTATTGGGTAAAAGATATCATCCAACACCCTCTTTTCCCCAAAAAAACATTGTTTAACAATCAATCTTTTGCCAAAAGATTGTTTAACAAACACTTTTTTGTCCAAAACATTGTTTTTCAATGAGGTTTAATTCAACCTCTTTGAATTACATTCTCCTCGACGCAAACATCATGTTATATCTATGAAAGCATTGTTTAACAAACACGTTTTTGCCCAAAGCATTGTTTAACAAACACGTTTTTGCCTATCTTTTTTGTTTGGTTTTAACCTTGCACGTGATGAACGAGAGTAGTGCATGGTATACAGAGAGAAGAGTGTTGTGACATCGAAAGACTCCAATAGTTTGTAACAATACCGCAAAGGCAACATGCCCACCCAAAATGTCAACAGCAGTAGGACTAATATCTCTCAGATCGGCTTCTGCATGGGTCAGTGAGACACGCGCGAATTAGAGTGTGAATTATTGGATTGGGTGGAGGGACTTTTTAAGTTCAGGGGGTCAAGAAAGATCTGATTGGTGGCCAGATGGAGATACAATTAAGCGCGCGTTTCACTGTGACATCTGTATATGACAACGGATACTTCTGGCGTTAGGCAGAGTCCTTGGTATACTAGAGCACTGTAGGCATTTTCTCCATTTTCTCATCCGGCTATCTCCTTATTATCTCCTGATTAAGTGTCCAATAAGCATCCAGCGCCCTCAGTCTTAATTCAGTTTGTCGTTTACGGCTACCTCTTCTTATTTGTGCCTCTCGCCCACATATACAAAGTGCCCGTTTCTATCGCGGACCGGATCACGCCCTGGGCAGTGTGTAGCCATGCGGGCTGGATGGCAAAGTAACCAAATAGTGCGACCACTGCACCTTTATTACCGCCGCCTGCGACAACAGGATTATGTAGAACCGAGGACCAAGCGAGTTGAACCCAAAGGCCATGGCTTATTATCCCTGGCATTGTGGCTTCCAGAAAGGTCACGCAAGGATCGACACGCCAGGCCCCCTACATTTTGGTTTTAGAATTTGCATTTTGGTCATCATAAGTCAATGGGTAGATTTCACAAAGCCTTACGATGGACTTACGATGGATAACCCGTCGTAAGTTGTGACACACCGTATGGTTTCTGTGCATCGCCCATCGTCTTGCGATTGATCATAAGTTACAATGGGTTGGGTGAGAACGACCGCCGGACAAATAATCTCTTTGCAAAGACTGATGTGTATTACTCTAATGATTACGCATAAGCATTTGCTATGTATCTATATCAGTGTAACTTAACTGCGAGCATCAGAATAATTCGAGCTATTACAATCCAAGGCTTACTCATGGGAAAGAACTGTTTTCAAGTGCTAGAATACTGATTGCATGGATTATATACTAGAATTCATCCGTTCGTATAACAAAGCCTGGTTTTCAAAATGACCACGATGAAACCCAACATACAGAAACGTCCCGTGCATGGGTGCTGTTTTCAAATGTTAAGCTGTTTGACTGTCTTGTCTTTGTTCGGCTGTTATGACTCGTTCCTTGGTACGAGTTGAATTTGGTGCATTTTGATGTCTTCAAATGTATTCAAATGATTGGTACACCAACGCAAATTTGACTGGAAAGGGACTTACTTATAAACGGGTCACTCTGGTTATTTTTTGTATTATAGTTTATTTTTTACTTTGTTTATCAGTTTCTTTTGTGGTTGTGTTTGTAAAGCGCTTTGAGGTTATACGTAATGCACTATTATACATATCTATTATTATTATTATTATCATATTTTAGCAAGGTCAACTTTTAAATACAGTCTACACATTACACATTTTCAGATAAACATATTTTTACAGGGTTTCGATTAATGGTAGACGGGATAGTTGAAGTTGGCCACTTTCGAGGGAAAGGTGGGCGATGCGATTTTTTACCGATTACTATCCAAACGCTTGTCTCCTCCAGCCAAGATGAAACAAGATCGTAGTTTCGACAAGTTTGCAAACAACTCGTATAAAGGCTGCCTGATTTTTTCACCACCGTGGGGTCTTTAGAGCGTGGCCAGCCAGCACTGGCGCCGGTCTGCTCCGGGAAACTTCAGCTCCCGAATCTGACCAACGATGTGTAAACGTTTCCCTTCACACCGCCTATGTCAACATGCGATGTCGCTGTCAGTGCTCGAGTTACCTCGTCTGAAATGTAATTGAGTGAATTCACACTGATTTGAATGGGGTGGCGGGGAGAATTTTGAAGGTCTCCACAACTAACAAAATATACTAAATGTGTTATAGATTGATGTATTTACAATTGACTGTGTCCAATCATATTGCCCTTTAGGTACCGTCCAAAAGGGTGTGATGTCGTTTAACAATTGCAATCTGTGAGCCGTTTTTCTAATTGGTAATCAACCAGCTAACCAGCATATGCTAAAGAGAATATGGACATCGGTAGATTGGACCTTTATCTTTATGCAGACAGTGTACAGTATGAGGCTTTATCCAGTGTACCATGCCATTTTCACTGTCACCCTATGCCTTGTTTCAAAAAAACCATCAAACAATATTGTGAGTGCGTTATATAGGCCTATTGTTATTATTGTATATATATAACTCTCTCTCTAAATGCAAAAGAGTGAATAGTCCACTCGCACAGAGTGAAATGACGTCAAGAAAAGCAAAAACCGCTCCAAATCAGTGAAAACCAATGTAAAAGGTGTGGAAACCGCTAAAAATGGAGTAAAATACACTCTATAGAGGAGCCATATGGCGGACAACTCTTTTTCGAGTTCATCTTCAGGGACTGTATATATGGCCTAACAGAGCTGAGATGAATTCTGCGGTGACCGTGATGAAACAAAAAATGTTTCAATCTGTGGCAGGGAATGCGGACAGTTCTGTTACTGACAAACCAAAAACGCCAACTATGCAGTGACCAAGTAGCCGATCTTGCCGAGCAAGAATCGAGCCATGGGCGGCATAGACTGCAGCACTTAAATGCATGGGGCCGGCAGCCCTGTCAGAAAATGTTGGTATAAAAAGCCATCATAGGGGTAGTGGCTTGAGAGATGACATGGCAACCCCAGATATACCCCTATATACACTGGTTCGGTCGGCGGTTCGTCTGTGATCTGACCTACCCGCTGATGTTAGCTAAGACAACACGCCGTGCCGCGCTGCTGTTTGCCTAAGGTTATTCGGCCATCGCAACGGATTTCATCGAGTTACTTTTTTTTTGTATTGTTAACTTTGCTTCCATCTTGGGTTCTATCTTTCTTCAAAGGAGAAATACTGGGGCTCTTCCATTTCATCTTTCTCTGAGGGAACTTCTTTTCCCCGACCGAGTAGCATCCGATGGGATAGTCGGGATATAGCTCGTATGGAACAGGAGCTCTCGTACAATTGGCCGCGTGCGTGCGTCCTATTATTGTCGCTCTGCGGTGCTGCAACTGGAGGCCAGTAGTAGCCCGATGGGCTGACACGGGGGGCTAATTCATTTCTGCATCGAGCATCCGCGGCTCCGGGAGGCCCCGGGCCGAATCCCGGCGGGGGTGGAGGTTTTGCGAAATTGTCATCCGACTTCATCCGCGGTATCTGTCTGTGTGTCTGTCTCTATAGGTCTCTGTCTCTCCCCATCGTTCTCTTTCACTCTCTCTCTCGCTCTCTCTTTCTCTGTCTCTCGCTCTCTCTCCGTCTCTCACTCTTTCTGTCTCTCCTAATCGTTCTCTTTCACTTTCTCTCTCTCCCTCTGTATCTCTCACTCTCTCTCTCCCCTCATTTCTCCCCTCTCTTTCCCTTTCTTTTCTTCTCTCTTCCTCTCTCATAATATCTGTCTCTTTCTCCCCCCCCCCCGCTCTTTCACACGCTCCCTATCTGTCTCCCTCCCTATATACCTCTCGCTCTCCCTCCCTCTCTCTTTCTTCTCTCCCCCTTTCTTCCTCTATTTTGTCCCCTCTCTTCCTCCCTCCCCTAGACCCTTACCTCTCTTTCTCTGTACCTCTCTCTCTCTCTCTATCTCTCTCTCTCTTACTCACTCTTTCTCTCTCTCTCTCTCTCCCTCTCTCTCTCTCTCTCTCTCTCTCTCTCTCTCTCTCCCTCTCTATTTCTCTTTCTCAACCCCCTCCCTCTCTCTTTCTCTCTCCCTCTGTCCTCCCCCTCCATCTCTCCCCCTCTCCATCTCTCTTTCTTTCTTTCTGTCCTCCCTCTCCCAAGTCGTCATTACTAAAGTTTCAAGCATCCCGCCAGTTGCGTATGGTAAAGAATGCTCCTGCACGGCCCACCGCACCACCTCCCCGTCTCCTCACTCAAAATATAAACACGGCCTTCGCGATAAATTACACCGTTGTTCCGCGATCGCTCCACCCATATGTTGCGAATTCTAACGAGTTAATGAAATAACTGCATGGAGATGGGGAGCAGCCTTTGCCCGCGTGAATAATGCAACCAGTGGGGTTGCGGCCAATCTATATACCTCCGATAGCCCACATGATAAACTGCCATCTCTTTTTATAAAGGAACCCAGTTAAAACATAATAATAATAAACAGAACATCTGAGGCAGAATGGGGATTCAGGTCAGCTGAAAGCTCTATCAAAATCCAGCTGTGTCAAAATTAATTCCAAACGATACCTACATTACAGAAGAAATGCATTTGAAAATCTCATCGAAACAGCGTCAGAGAAGCAGTAGCTGGAAATCATTCGCAGTAGCTCATACAGTGTGCACAACTGGATATGCACAAGCGGATGTATAATTATTTGGATTGCCAAAGGTGATAGGTTGTATAGGCCGTCCAAATACTTTAGTCCCTTAAGTCCTCTTAAGCCGCGTTTCCACTGGACTAAAATTTAACCGAGACGATGGTTAAATTTCCAATGGTCAAATTTGACCGTCTTTCCCACTTGGACTTTTGAGTCGGTCAATTTAATCGAAACGATGGTTAAAGTAACCGAGCTGGCAAAAATTATTTGTGCACAGTGCGTGTACGCCGAGTTGCGTTTTACCGAGTGGTGCGTTTCCACTGGACAAATCGGCTCGGTTAAACTTAACTGGTCACTTTTACTGGGCAGAGGTTGGCCGGTTAAAGTAACCGAGAGGAAATTTGACTGGCCACTGGACTTAAATTGGGAAAAGTTACCATAGTCTCGGTTACTTTGACCAAAATAAGTCCAGTGGAAACGCGGCTATTCTGACAACAATGGCAAAAAACGAACCGAATCATCCTTGCAGTACCCCTTTCTCGGACGCAGTGGATTAATACATTTTCGGTGTTCACCCTAAAGGACCAATGTATCATTGGGAAGATCGGAAAACATCGATGTCCACAGATTTCACTCTAATTTACACAGTTTGTAGACGGTCATGATAGAATGTTGAAATCTTACGGTTTGGGATGCTGTACTTCTCGAGCAATAAACTATTTCTTACATTACAGAACGTGACGGGTTTTTTTGCCTTTTTCTTCTTACTCGGATTATCATTTGAGCTAAAACCTTCGCAGAAGGGGTAAAATAAATCGGTTACGTCTCACCCTTAGATCTAAACGAATTTTTTTTTAACAATACAATGCCGCATTTTCGCGAAACAAATGAAGCGGTTTTCACTATTTTGAGCTGGAATTTTCACTGGTGTGCTATTCCATGCATATGTTGGATCAGATAACGTACAGATGCTATTCTTTGACCTCGAACAATGGTGTGTTATCCCTTTAAGTATTTCCTTGATTTTTTTACCAAATGTAATGAGCAAAAAAATTTCAAACCTCTTACTGAATTTGTTTATGTGTGACAGTTTCAGCGGGCAATTTTGATCGTGTGTAGGCATACCTTTAATCGAAAAGAATCCAATTGCTCTTCTTTTTTTTCTTCAAAATATCATCAGGGTAAATCACTTCCGTAAAGCCACTTATTAACTCTCAGAGACTCCAAATGTAAACACGAAGAGAAAAAAAATAAAAACTGGGACACGGCGTGAGTAAAATCCACTAGCTCGCATTGGCAAAACTGATTACAAATGTATTTATTTCTAAGACAATTATCCCCAGGCCACGGCATATTTCCTCCCGAGTCTGACTTCCAAAACTAATTTCCCAATGTTTAAAAAGGTCACTTGGCCGCCGGCTATAGATTCTACCAGGTATATGGCCAGGGCACGGGTGTGTACATTATACTCGGCTTCCAGATAAGGTGTAAATGGAGGGGGCAGGGCTTGGAGCACGTGTGGACATTAACGCGGTCGTTTCGCCTACAACCAAATTAAATATTACGGAATTGCGATTTGTGATTTGATAACTCTTTGTGTGGTTTGTAAACTCTTTTAACGCGCAATCTTATTCATCGGTTATTTTTTTTAGCGACCGTTAACATTAAGACTCCTGTTTTATATTGTATGTTACGAATCTGTTTATCTACACGTGGCAGTAATTCAGCCTGTACTGGCTGCAAGTGCTCTTTTTAAAGGAATAAACTAAAATAATGAAAATAATTCGACTGCATAGCCTCCTTCCTTAGCACTTAAATAAAAAGAAATCCAATACATCATCATTATAATATCATCACTAAAAGAGAAATAAAAAAATGGGGGATACTTTAAAGGGGAATGATATGAATGAAATAATTTGTGCAAGCTGCTGGCTTAAATGACCTAAAAGCAAAATTTGTGACTGGACGTTTCGATCCTAGCAGGGCCTTTTCGTTCTGATTCTGCCATTCAGAAAAGGTTCTGCTGAGACCCGAACGTCGGGCTTTCTACAGCGTAAAACGCCAGGCCTTGAAGCTATTCAAATAATGACTTCCCACAAATTCAAAGAACAATTAATCAGCAACATTTAAAAAGCTACTGATTTGGAAAAAAATAATATTGAAAAGCTAATGAGATGAATGAATCTATTTGGAACATCGAGCGTCTTAAAAGACAACCTTAAATTTCGAGCCAATGAATTATTCGAACAAAAATGGGCCTTTGTTAATTTGCGCGTCTTTGTAAACAGCTTTAAACTTGTGGGGCAATTGGGTTGTTGAAAAGATGAAACAGATCATCTTTCCGCCTTCTGTACGGGTAAAGGTCTACCCCAAATATATAAACCCATGTTCCATAGAAAGTAATATGCCTAGCGCAAAAACATTCTCGTTTTGAATAAGACTTAAGGTTTTGCATGGTGGGTGAAACAATAATAGGACGCCGGTTTGCGGTGACACCATGTATAATGAGGTCTCTTAAAGAAGATGTATGGCTCTGAAAAGAACCTGAGTGGTAACTCGACGTTCAGGTCAGTATGCTCTTCTCCTGTTGACGGCCAGAGCATACTGACCGGAACGTCGAGTTACCACTCAGGCAGAACCACACCTCTTCTTGAAGAGACCTTATTAAAAAAAATGATCATTCTCGTTTTGGGCTGAACGGTGTAAGGAGAAATGCTGTGATATTCAGCGGTTCAACCAATCTGACCCCTGAGATCTTGAACCTGCCGATGGTCTGGAGTGGGAACGGCCTTAATATTCCTCCCGAATTCGTGCCGAGCGGTATTGACAGAACGAGGCCCCACCTATACACTTTCGATCGCCCATTTAATGATCAGTTGTGCAAACACGCTCTCGACTAGGACCGAGGTTTTTTTTCCATTGGTATGGTCGCCGATGAGGTTGGAAGCATGCGGGTATATACCAAGGTGACGCGATACCCGCATCATCAATATTGCCCGGCGAGTGAATTCGAGTCGACGTTTGCCCTTCACTCTCCGCCGAGAATAGTCAATGCGACCCGGTTGAAGAAGAGCGTGTTCCGTGGCGTATGCACGTCACAAAGTCTCCTTAGCAAACAGCAACGGCCGTACGTGATCGTTAATTCGCCACGCAGCGGCCTGCTGCGGTTTTTTGGGGCATCAGGGACCAACAGAGAGAGAAAGATATACCTTTCAGTGAATGAAATCAGTTAGCAGATTGTAGTATTTTGGTTTTTCATGCCAAATCGACAAATTGTCGCCCTGATTGACTTTGCTTGACTAGAAAATGAGACTTAAGGCTTTGCATGGTGGGTGAATCAATATAGGAAGGTTTGCGGTGAACACCATGTATCGGGTCTCTTAAAGGAAGAGGTATGGTTCTGGAAAGAACCTGAGGATAACTCGACGTTTCGACCAGTATGCTCTGGCCGTCATCAGGAGAATTCTCCTGATGACGGCCAGAGCATACTGGTCGAAACGTCGAGTTACCCTCAGGTTCTTTCCAGAACCATACCTCTTCCTTTAAGAGACCCGATACATGGTGTTCACCGCAAACCTTCCTAAATTGACTAGAAAAGTTTGATGATCGCCGAAATCGTCAAGAGAATGGCATCTAGACAGAGAGTAAATTGAGGCTTAGATGTTCTTTAGATGTTCTTAGATGTTCTTAGATTTCTTCGTAATTAAAAATATTTAATGTTCTTCTTAATATTTCGAGAACAACCACAGATTTGGCACCCCTTTTATTTCAAGCATCGTACCGATGAATGATCTCATATAGGTGACCCCTCAAATAACAGTGGAGTTGTTATTTGCACAAGAAAAACAACAATTATTCCCCAAAGCATCAAGTGGCACGATAAGATGTCGGGCAATTTCACGACCATGAATTAACATGCACTCTCTGCCCCCTTCAGGCCGCATCAGTTGTACCTTTACACAAGATGTTTGTAAGAGAGAGGCAAAGAGAGACATAGAGAGAGAGGAACAGGGGGTAGAGAGATGCAGAGAGAGGGAGAGAGAGGCAAAGAGAGAGACATAAAGACAGAGGCAGAGGGAGTCAGAGGGATGCAGAGAGGGGAAGAGAGAGGCAGAGAGAGGCAGAGAGATATATCAATAGAGAGACAGAGGGGCAGAGAGAGGCAGAGGGAGGCAGAGAGAGGCAGAGAGAGGTAGAGAGAGGTAGAGAGAGGTAGAGAGAGGTAGAGAGAGGCAGAGATATATCAATAGAGAGGCAGAGGGGCAGAGAGAGGCAGAGGGAGGCAGAGAGAGGCAGAGAGAGGTAGAGAGAGGTAGAGAGAGGTAGAGAGAGGTAGAGAGAGGCAGGGAGAGGTAGAGAGAGGCAGAGATGGAGGCAGAGAGAGTCAGAGAGGCAGAGAGAAGAAGAGAAAGGAAGAAAGAGGAAAATAAAAGAGAAAGGCAAAGAGGTGGATATAGAGGCGGAGAAAGGGGCAGAGAGAGGAGAGAGGGAGAGGGAAGAGAGGCAAATATATAGGGATGGAGAGTAAGTGGGAGAGGGATAGGGAAAGAAGGGGAGAGAGGTAGGGGAGAGAAATAGACAGTCAGAAAGAGATAGGGAAAAATATATAACGAGAGGGCAAGAAAGACAGATGAGAGAGGGAGAGCGAGAGTGAAGAGTAAAGAAAAATGGGTATGATATGAGAAAGGGACAGACAGACAAGTACAAACAGACGATGTAGACGAAAGGGTGGGGAGAGGGAGAGAGAGAGAAACAGACAGACAGACAGAGGTAGAGAGTGAGAGGGAGGATGGAGAGAGGTGAATAGAGAGACCGAGAGAGGCGCTTGCCAATAAAAACCAAAATACCAAAGGAAAATCGTCCTTCACAGGCTACAGGCTGCTTAGGTCATGCAGTCCGATCCTATACCGGGCCGGGCCGCGTAAAAAAAAATTTCGTAGGAGGGTTAGGGGCAAGTATCATAAATGGGGTGTCGTAATCTTCTTCTATCGTAATTTTCCTTAAAATAATTCGACACACCTTTTTATGATAAATCTTGAAAATTGTCCCTAACCCTCCTACGAAAAAAAAATATGCGGCCGGTTGTGTTGTGTTTGCATGGTGCAAGGGCGATATCCCGATCGATATTGAGCCCAGCCCAAAATGGGGACAAGCGAGAGAGGGGTTCACCGAGGCATTCGGTTCACCAAGCCATTGGTGAGGGGGTGGGGACAACTGATTCCGTTTCGACCGTCAAGCATGACAGTAGCCGACATGACACAGCGCATCATTGAAAGGGTTAAGAGGGGCTTCATTTAGCATAATTGTAAAGCAACGCTAATGATATTACCCACAGTAGCCTTAGTGATCTCCCGAAAAAGGTCTTTAACATATATCTTCTGGGGCAATAGCTGAACAAATAATTACAATGAGGCTGCTGTTGAGTTGTTGTTTTTTTGTAGGCCAAGCTGCTTGTGGCAAATTTGCAAATGAACTGGAGACGTCATTCAGACATCGATGACTTGAGGCTGGATTGTATAGGAAAACAAATTCATTGCTTCAGCGCAGCAAAGTTCAATTGATGAAGCGATAGGTGTACGATGCATTTTCATGAGACAACCAAGGACGCTCAATACTTCTTCACACTTTGCGAAATGAAAAAAAAAGATGATTGCATGGGGTGCCAACCACAAATCACTATCACCAGTCGCCTACAGGTGACCATCGGGATTTGATTTAGATTTTTTTCCATGAATGTTTCTGATACATTTTTAATGAGCAGTGTAGACTGCACGCATATCGACGTCTCTGAATGCTCGATCCGTTGAAATTCCAGTGTTTTACACAGTCAACGGATACTGCACAATATCGAACCAACATTTGTTGCCACTTTGGGGGTCCGATGAGATGTGGATTGAAGGTTTGCATGGTGTGTAATCACAATGTGGAATGCTTGCGGTGACAAAGTGTATGTAATCTCTTTCGAGAAGGGGTACGGCTCTGATACGAGCCGGAAACGCAATACTTCGGACAGAATGTATACGGGAGGAATGGGGAGAGAAAACGAGGTCAAGGACGAGAGACATACAGACAGATAGAGAGAAGAGAGGGACAGAGTGAGATAGAGAGAGGAGAGGAGAGAGAGGGACAGAGCGAGATAGAGAGAGGAGAGGAGAGAGAGGGACAGAGCGAGATAGAGAGAGGAGAGAGAGGGACAGAGCGAGATAGAGAGAGGAGAGGAGAGATAGGGACAGAGCGAGATAGAGAGAGGAGAGAGGGACATAGCGAGATAGAGAGAGGAGAGGAGAGAGAGGGACAGAGCGAGATAGAGAGAGGAGATGAGAGAGAGGGACAGAGCGAGATAGAGAGAGGAGAGGAGAGAGAGGGACAGAGCGAGATAGAGAGAGGAGAGAGAGGGACAGAGCGAGATAGAGAGAGAGAGAGGAGAGAGAGGGACAGAGCGAGATAGAGAGAGGAGAGAGGGACAGAGCGAGATAGAGAGAGGGGAGGAGAGAGGGACAGAGCGAGAGAGAGAGGAGAGGAGAGAGAGACAGAACGAGATAGAGATAGGGAGAAGGAGAGAGACAGAGACAGAGAGAGGAGGGAGAGAGTGAGAGAGATAGAGACGCGGGATAAAGTGATAGAGACGAAGGGAAAGAGAGAGGTAGAGGAATTGAGAAAGAGGAGAGGGGAAGGAGAGATAGGCAGAGACAGAGGGGGAGAGAGATAGAAACATTGACAGAGAGACAGAGACAGAGAAGCGGAGAAAGTGATAGAGACAAGTGGAAAGAGAGAGGTAGAAAGTGACAGAGAGGGGAGAGGGAGGAGAGAGACATAGACAAAGTGACTGATACACAGAGAGGCGGAGAAAGTGATAGAGACTATGGGAAAGAGAGAGGTAGAAAGTGAGAGAGAGGGAGAAGGGAGGTAGAGAGACATAGACAGAGTGACTGATACAGAGAGGCGAAGAAAGTGATAGAGACTAGGAGAAAGAGCGAGTTAGGTAGTGAAAGAGCGTGGGAGAGGGGGGAGAGAGAGAGAGAGGCAGAGAGGCAGAGACAGAGAGAGAGGGGGGAGAGAGAGAGGCAGAGAGGCAGAGACAGAGAGAGAGAGGGGAGAGAGAGAGAGAGGCAGAGAGGCAGAGACAGAGAGAGAGAGGGGAGAGAGAGAGAGGCAGAGAGGCAGAGACAGAGAGAGAGGGGAAAGAGAGAGAGGCAGAGACAGAGAGAGAGAGGGGGGAGAGAGAGAGAGAGGCAGAGAGGCAGAGACAGAGAGAGAGGGGAGAGAGAGAGAGGCAGAGAGGCAGAGAGGCAGAGACAGAGAGAGAGAGAGGGGGGAGAGAGAGAGAGGCAGAGAGGCAGAGACAGAGAGAGAGAAGGGAGAGAGAGAGAGAGAGGCAGAGAGGCAGAGACAGAGAGAGAGGGGGAGAGAGAGAAAGGGATAGTTAGAGACACAGAGACAGTTACGGAGGAGTCCCAGACAGCGAACACATCGAGTTGTGGTAACTCCCGAGCACCCCTATAATACCCTCTCCCTCTCGTGCACGGTCACCAGTGCGGTACAGCGCTCGGCCCATCAAGCCACACCTGCTAAATCCGCATCCATCACGGCGCCATCTCCTAGACCCCGTCCACCCTACCACTCTCCCCCCCCCCCCCCACATCTCTCCCCCTCTCGCCCTCCTCCCATCTCCATCCATTTCGGTTAATAACCTGCCAGTCTGACGCTTGGGGCCGTGGTCCCCAATTGCGACAATTAATGAAAGAGAGAGAGAGAGAGAGAAGAATTACGGCAGGGGTGCAGTAAACGGTTTCCCCGCGATCATCACTTCACTTTCCCGTTGTAATCATCCGGGAAGAGACCATGAAGGGGTCATTGATGCCATCGATGTTGGGGTTAACCCTTCCAGGCTGAACTTTAACACTCAATTACCCGCCCTGTTTTCAATACCTATTTTCGTTCCTCTGTGCGATGATGCTGAAAAAAGGATGATGCTGAAAAAGTTCTATATCAGCACATTGATAACCATTCAGCGAAACTCCCCCCAACTTGCGATATTACCATTGTGAGGCATTGTATATGCAAAAGATCTCAGTTTATACCTGAGTGAGATGCACGCTGTGAATGTGATAGCAAGCTGATACTGCGTAAAACGTAAACATGCTGGGTATAAAATGTTCGTCAAAAATGTTTAACCCACTCAACGTTTATTGAAAAATTGGCAATGAAAACTTTGACTGGACCGGGACTTGAACCCGAGACCTCTGGATTAACGTAGGGCCAACCAGTGCTCTTCCCTCTGAGCTAACCAGTCCAAGACGTTTATCGTTAAATATAGGGCCTAAGTGTATTTGTGAGATAAACAATAACTTGACTGTGTATTTGTTAAAATTGATCTGCTAAAAACTAATATGTTTTTTGAATAATGATTGGTTTGTTAAATAAAACCTGACTGGGACCTTTTGAATTTTTTTGAAAATGGCAAAGAAAACTTTGACTCGACCGGGACTTGAACCAGCAACCTCTGGTGTTGCGTGCTAATTTTTTCACTTCTCAAAATTCACCAATTGTTTGTTAAATGAAAAGAAAATGCTAGATAAAAAACCTACATACTTTTTGTGAGTTAAATATTGCCTCAAATATTACCAGTAAATATTCACCAGAAAGTGACAATCCTCAACATTAGAGCAGATCCGATAATCGTAATTTGAAACAACAGTGACGGGTGCAGCTCGGCTTTTGGGGGGTCCGAGTTCAACACTTCCTTCCATGACGGGCAGCTGAGAGCAAGGACGCCCCCAGCACGTCGCCGATGGAGAAAATCACGCCTCGACGTGGCACTGTCAACGGAGAAGTGGCCGGCTAAGTATCACACTCACTCCGGTTGACATACAGGAGAGAGAAAGAGGGAGGGAGAGAGAGGAAGAGAGAGAGAGGGAGAGAGAAAGAGGGGGAGAGAGAGGAAGAGAGAGAGAGGGAGAGAGAAAGAGAGGGAGAGAGAGGAAGACAGAGAGGAAGACAGAGATCGAGAGAGATATAGATAGAAAGAGAGGGAGAGAGAGGGAGAGAAGAGAGATGGAGAGAGGGGAGGGAGAGGGAGAGAGGGGGGAAGAGAGGAGAGAGAAAGAGAGATACGGGGAAGAGAGAGATGGAGAGAGGGAGAGAGAGAAAAAGAAGGGGAGATAGAAAGACAGAGAGATAGAGAGAGATAGAGGGGAGAGAGAGGGAGAGAGGAAGAGAGACACGGAGAAAGGGGAGAGAGAGAGAAAGATATATATAGAGAGAGGGAGGGATAGAGAAAGGGAGAGAGAGAGATGGAGAGAGAGGAACAGAGATAAAGAGAGAGAGGGAGAGAGAACGGAAAGGAGAGATATATGTCGAGAGAGAGGGAGAGAGATAGAGAGGGGGAGAGAGAGATAAAGAGAGAGAGACATAGATAGAGAGAGATAGAGGGGGAGAGAGAGGGAGAGACAGGGGAGAGAGATAGAGATATATGGAGAGAGGTAGAGAGAGAAAGAGAGATAGAGAGAGAGGAAGAGAGAGATTTAAAGTGCTAGAGGGAAATAAGGAAAGAGACAGCTCGAGGGGGAAAGTCACCCCCATTCCTGAGATAGGAGGAGGTAAAACGCAACCTGTCGTATAAACTGTCCTATTAAACTTCCATCGGAGGGCCCGGCAAACTTATCGTAGCCGGGGGAACATTTCTGCGGAGACCTTTTTTTTTTTCCAGTGAGAGTGAGATGCGTCAATCGCGTGGAGATGTGGGCAAGATGAGTTCGCCGCGCTTCGTACATGCAGCATATCCCCTCGCTGGGCGGATGCTTATTATTTAGGGTCCGAGACTCGAGACTTGAGCCGAGCTTTTAACACTGGGCAGGTGTCACTTGCACACGACCTTTTTTTTCAGTGGGGGAGAGGGGCCCAGCACAGAGATAAGACATCTTTGTAATATATAGGTCTGCGATGTATTTTGTAATGTA
Source organism: Luidia sarsii (assembly GCA_949987565.1). Lineage (NCBI taxonomy): Eukaryota > Metazoa > Echinodermata > Asteroidea > Paxillosida > Luidiidae > Luidia > Luidia sarsii. Next base: position 14,607,259 of record OX465105.1, read on the forward strand.
TAGTAGAGGCGATTGTCAGTGTCCTTTTCTCTATTTTGAAGTTTATATTTTAGGTTTCCTTTAAAGAGTGGTATGATCAATATTTTTGCAAGTACATGTATGTATATACATGTAATCTTCTTTACTATTTTACCATGTGAGTGAAGAACATTTCAACATTATATCTGCAAAATGTGATTTTAATAAACCATTTATAATAATAATAATAACTTAAATAATCTCAGATAGAGATAAACATGAGGGGAATAAGAATAGACGAAGCTTTTATAAAAAAGTGGGTGCACTGTAACCCCATTTTCCAGTTACCCGAGACTGTACCCGAGACTATTTTACCATGTAAATGATTCAATTCAGCATATGTATGAAATTTTTAATTTTAATCAACCATTTATAATAATAAAAATATAATAATAATTGCTATAATCTTATAGATAGAGATAAACATGAGGGGAATAAATCCACACGAAGCTTCAAAAAAGAGGGGATGCATTGTAACCCCACATTTCCCAGTTGATTCCTGAGACCGTGCCAACAACATCACGGCACGTGAGTGCATTTTAATCTACGTCGATCTTCAACTATTTTTTATGGATGGGTATTGGAATTTGCGCTCTTCATGAATTTCATACTCGGAGCGTGGACATTAACCCCCAACAAGCGATTCCATCGCACAGACACGAAGGAGCGAGCGGAAATAGCGTGGCACTGAAGGGAATTGCTGCAGGGAAAAGTTGGTCGGTGGGCGATTTTGGTATTCGGGGTGTTTTTTTGTTGGTATGGATTTTTTTTCTCCATTTCTTGGAGCGCGGCCGGGGTACAGGTACGACGGAAAGAAACGTCTACGGGGCGGGTCAGACACTGGTGACGAAGTACGCTGAACCAATAACGGCCGTGCACTATCTTAAAGGCGGCATTAAAAGCAACAAGCCCGGCTGATTTGGGTCCGAGTTAGGCACGGCCGGCTGATGTTACAGCTGTCCACGGCAAATACGATTGGGGCAAGTTTATTAGCCCCCGCCCCCTCCCCCTCCGCACCATCCAGCCAGCCCATACACTCTCGTCAAAGTTAACCCGACTATGACGGACTTTTGAAGTGCTTCACTGTCCGTCATACTCGATCCGAAATGCGTTTTCTCCCCAAGTTAGCTCCGGAGTTTATCACGCAATTGGTATTACGCATCGTCTGAGAATACCAAAAACAAGATGGAAAAAATGACTGAGGTTGTATGCACTACGTAAGTACCAAGCAGATACGTGCGTCATGGATTTTCACTATTTACTCCTTATAGACGTTATACGATAGAACAAAATGGCGCCCGCTACGTGAGATATTCACGACACCGTTCAACACACGAAACACCATGAGTAACTCGTAAAACACATATACTGCATGCAGATCGTAAATAGATTAGTAAGATCCGGTAACCGAAAACGGAAAAGCTTTTAAATGGCAGCTCAGTGATCATTATAACGCCTGTGCATCGGTCGAGAAATGGCGGCATACAAAATGCCTGACCCCGATAAAATGCTAAAGACCCCCGATCGATAGGACAGCTCCTAAACGACTTTACCCAAACAGACAAACTAAGCAGCTTCCCTCGCCTTGGGGGTCGTATCATTTGGGGCGAGGTGGAGGAGAATATCGAGTCTGTACCATCGGCCCGTGGGTGGTTCTGTATTCGTTAATAATACAGACTGCGGGTGCCGGTATTTCCATACAGTTTACCAACATTATGAGGGTATGCAAATGTTATGCACGGTAATATAAAGAAATGGACAAAGTGCGAAAAAGCAAACCTTGAAATTGGTACGGTGACGATAACGTACCGTTACAGTTACGTGTATAGGTATTGCAAGTTTCTCCACGTCATTCGTATTCAATACTGCATGCAGATGCTTCACTTTTTATAACGCATTTGACTGACGTGATTTGAAAACTCAAAATTTGTGGCATCGCCTTTGCCACTTGGCATTGTACAAGTAGATTAAACTTACGCCGAGCCGTAATCTGTAGCCTAAAGGCCGTTCCTCCGAAAAAAAAATACGGCTCTGCGGTAAGTGAATTACGTGGCTGACATTCAAGACAGAGTAAAGCATTTAAAAGTTTAATAATCTCATCCAATGATTTATTAAGTGGTAGTGAGTAGTTCACCTTTTGAATTTATTCATTAGTAAACGGATTTTAAAAAACAACAACCCAGATCGGAATACCGTACGAGACAGATGAAACTCGGGGGGAGACAGCGACAACTTACCCACTCTTATAACGTGAGGTGGACCCTGTTTGTCCGTGGTGATAACTCCCTCCATAATGCACGCCAGAATGAAGGTGAAGGTTGCAGCAATCCAGTACGGTATATCCATGGTAACTCCCGCCCCCAAAATAACTGGCCAAACGAATCAGCCGACGACGGAGAAGAAAAAAAAAGTACGGTGTCTATATGCGCCACGAAAGAGTCGCCTGTCCCAGACGTAAGGCGAATGAAAAACAAGCGCCCTTACGTCATCACATTCCGACAATCGGAGAAAAGAAGGCTTTGGTGTCACAACAGAAGTAATACAAAAAAATTATAATGCGCACTGACGTGAGCGGATCACAGTCGCAGTGACGCCGCGGACGTCCACTTGCGTATTCCACAAAAGGCCAAGGGGGGTGAGGGGGAAAAACACTCAACTACAGCACTGGAAAGCGTGTCGGTATTATAGAGTCTCTCGCTCACGAGTTGCTGTCCTCATTTGAGGGACGGTACCGGTACAGGCGATGCGCTGGACTCAATGGTGATGGCGGCGGAAGTAGAATGCCGGCAGACGGGGAGCTCATTGCCGCTGCGGGTCCGCATTCCAGCCCCCCGTGTCCGCCCTGTCCCCTCTCGTCCCCGACCCCCTTACAGCCGCGGCCGGGCAGTGGACAACGTCACGCTGTGACACGGCGTCGGCCCTTCGGGCTACCAGTCGTCATCGGCGTCGACGTTCGGAGGGAAAACGAAAAAAGGAAAGAGTGGGGGATGGGAGAAGACAAAAAAAAGCTACGCTGTCGGCACTGGCGGTGGCGCGTCCATCGTGGTCATTGGTCGTGCCGGCCGGCCACGCTGGCGAGCGTGAAGGGTCTGGATGGGGAGGTGAACGGGGTTTGGGTCGGACGGGGGACGGGTTGCCGGTCTGCCAACTCGGGCCTTTACGGCAGAGCGCACTGCCAAGGTGCCAGCCCTGTCCTCCGAGTCGCACTCCGTCATCGATACGCCGACGCTAACAGATTCCTCTTGCGAAGGACGAGACGCGACAAAGCAGAACTGCAGCTGGGCTCTACCCTCGTGTCTATAACTGACTACGATTCTCCAAACATTATCCTGGCAATTCTCATCGAGTGGAAAATAAAGTTATCCGTCCTCAAATATTCCTGAATATTAAGAGACTTTTGTAACAAGAAATAAACACAAAGACATCATTCCATTCCCGATCAGTCTCGCGTCGTCTGAAGCGGCAATACGTAAAGAGCTTCCCCACTCATTATCCGAACACCAAAATGGACGGACGAGTACTCATGAAGGATGGTTGCAGGCCCGAATAATATCTTCGCTCGTCTGAAATTCTAGTCCGGGTGACAGCTGGATCGGCAAGGATGAGAAGAAGAACGGTGGGGGTGTTGCCGTATACTGAGTCGAGAGAAACCCGTCTTGTGAGCATGCATGCAGCGAGCGGACGGAGACTGTGCGCGCTCGTCTGGTATAGCGGTTCAACGAGCATTGCGCAATGGTGGGACAAGGGGAAGAATAGAGAGAGGAAGACAAACCGAGCCGACGCGCTGGACAGACGCGCGTGAAGACACGCTGCCTCTGATTGGCCGACGTGGCGGCTCAGCGCGCGCTGAAAGTAATTAATGAGTGGAAGCTACCTCGCTATTGGACGGTTGGACTCACCCCCTGCCCCTCTGTTTATCGTTGTATCATTATATAGGCCGTTCACGAAATGGAGGCTTAGGCTCGGGCTTAGGCTTCGGTCATGTTACGCGTCATAATACCACGGGCATCTAAACACAAGGCTTGCATTTGGCCTCAGTTTCTTGGTGAATACTCTGTACCTATCAGGCCTATGGGACGAACCTTAAAATTCGTAAACAAACCACGACCTGAATCTTCAGGTTTTTTTCAGACGGAGACGAAGCCTGAGCCCGAGCCTAAGCCTTCATTTCGTAAACGTCGTATGTGTGTACAAACGTTCGCGCCATATTTGTTTTTATAAATTGCTTGACGCGTTGCGGGCGCATAATGAAATAGCGACAAGATTGAATACAATTTATTAGCAGTTGGAGTCAGTAATGAGTAAGGCGTGAATTACTAAAACAAATTGCAGCACTGTGGAGGCAGAATGCCTTTGAGAAAGGTCCAACTAATTAGATCGAAACATGCCTCTCCATTTTGCATCTTGGCCATGTTGGTAAAAAGCGATTTGATATTTTGGTATAAGACTTTAAGATCTGAATTTTAGCAAGACGGTCGTTGTCCACAAGACTATCTTAAGACTCTTCGATCAAATCAGAAAATCTCAACGGGTCTCGATATCTCCTTTACTTTCCTAAATATAACGTTTTCAAAAGCTACGCCGACTAAATCGTGTGATCACTCAACTTCCGTAGCTTGTCATACAACGGACTGCTGTATACTATATGCATGTGATGAAAGTGAGACACGATTCGAGTAAAGGTGGGACACCGAGTGGTCTAAGGAGCATTGTTTGGCTTCCCAGATAGGCCTAGAAAAAACGACATGTCCTTTTTACTGGCCAAGGTAGTTGTCTTTGAAGGAAGGGTTTTCAATTGCTTGGGTGGGCGCGGATTCAAATCCCGGTGGGTATTTTGGGGGTTCTTAATCGAATTGGCTCTGTCAGCAAGTAAAATACAAGGAACCAACGTTGGGGCCCGGGGGTACTTGAAGACCATCCGATTGATGTTAAAAGCAATTGAAAGGCACTGGTATTTACCTGAGCACAGAGATGCAACCAACTGTACCACAACTCACACAAAGACAGTTCAGAGCCATGTTCAGAGCAACAAAGTGTTATTGAAGGAAAGCTACCACCGTCACGTATAGTGGCTTCTAGCCTGGCAATCAGCACACAACACGAGGACACGATACCCCTCGCACTGTGACTGCACGGGGCCACAACATAGAGGGCAGCTCACGAAGCCGCCGTGCCCGAGCACTCTCAGGGAGCAGGAGCAATCGACCGCCCGGTTTGGGTTGACGAGGGGTGGGAGAGAGGGGCCGTGATGAGGGTTAGAGAGAGTGAGAGAGAGAGGGAAGGTTTAGGGCCGGAGCAAAGTAGAAAGGGGGGCTCGTTTTACGCGTATCTTGACGTGCCTGGCGGCGGGTCTTGCATGCACGGCCACGGGGACTTAAAACGACCGATCGGGAGACGAGAGCCTCCGATGTTACTTTAGCAGCGGGTTGACAGGAGGAAGGAAGGCTTCAAACGCTCCGACTTGACTTGGTTTTCCTTCCCTTAAAGGTGTTCGGAATGGCCGCCCAGATGTAGATATCCTTCCGTGCGTGATGGAGTCGTATGGACACCTCAGTGGTTGGGGCAGAGTCGCAATATCACTCAGATTAGTTCAATTGAACAATCCTCTTTAATACTAAAACGCTACATTGGTTAATGACATTAGTGATTGTACACCGATGTCATATTCATGAGAACATGAGAGGCTGCTCATCGTGCAATGGTAAGAAGGTAGCTACCTTCCAGCCGACATCGCGAGCCTTTGAACAACCCATCATCGAAACCACTGGTGTTTGAACAAGGAGTATGACGACACTGGACGTGATGGGGAAACAAAAGGAAAGGCCGCTACTTCAGTCTGTGATGGAAATGTGAAAGCTATCTAAACTACCAGCAACTGTCCCAATGCGCAAGGGCCTCATATACCTTTAAGCTCCATATATTTAATAACTGCAATCTATACTGCACTCGGTATCGTGTGTGTTCTCATATTCTTCATTTCGAAGTAAAATCAGCTCTTCCTTGTGTATTACTTTATTGGGTACACATTGCTATATCTATAGTGTTGATTGTTTGATAGGCACATTGTGCAATGCGAACCTCAGACTTCACCAAACTGGTTCAGGAAGGGGGAGTAGAGGCAGTGGTCACCCGACTAACTCGGAGTCTGGGTGAATGATCTGTGGATCGGTGCGATCTGCAGTTAACCGTGTGTGACCATGCTGAGTTTTGTTAAATATAGTGTGTACTGGACAGGTCTTCGCCAGCGGTTTCTGATATTGCTGGTGGCGGTGGTAGTGGTGATTGTTTGGAAGGTAGAGAATTATTGGGATGATACAGATGGAAAAAGTAGTGTTGGAATGGTGGTGATGGTAGTGGTAATATAGAGATTATGGTGATAGTGGTGATGGTTTGGAAAATAGAGGTGACAGGGATGAAACAGATGATACAGCTGGAATGGTATACAGTGATGGTATTGTGGTGATGGTAGTGGTAGTATAAAGATTGTGGTGATATAGTGGTGATGGTTTGGAAGATAGAGATGATATGAATGATACAGATTATACAGCTGCAAATGGTATAGTGATGGAATGGTGGTGATGGTATTGTGGTGATGGTAGTGGTAGTATAGAGATTGTGGTGATAGTGGTGATGGTGGTGATGATGGTGATGATGGTAGAGATGTCAGGATGGTGGTTATCTACTGAATGTGATAATGGTGATGCTGCTGATGGATGTCAATTCTATAATGTACACTAAGAATGTTTAGGGGGGAAATAGGGTCAAAATAACTTGACCAATATTATTTTGGTAGTTTTTTTTTCCAGAAGACTATTGATTTTGACCAACACAAACCAAACGATAAGCTTTCATTAGGTAATGACTTCACCAGTTGCGAAATTGACGAATGTTCATCAAAATGTTGGTTCAGTAAGTGTTTGGGGATGGATGTCATAGTGACGTTAGTGGTCACGGTATTGATGGTGGTGATGGTGTTGATGGTGATGACGGTGGCGATAGAGGTGGTAATGAATGCAATAATGGTGAAAGTGGCAACAGCAGAGGGAGGTGATTCTGGTACTGACGGCCCATATACAGACCGTCCTGTATACTAACACTGGTTTATAACAGTGTGCAGCTGACGATGAAAAGGTCAGAGTAACGACAAACATACTGACCCAGTTATAGAACACACACATACACAGGGAACCATCTCAAGGCAAATCCACTCTGTCCAATTCAATTTCCACTCGTATTCATAAGGCGGGGACGGCAGTACCCTTGGCGTCCATCAAATTAGTGCATGGAGGAACAAAATTAGTTTCTCGCTCCTTCCGAGAAGACTGTCGGGCAATTTGTCTTACGAATTCGGCCTTTAAGTCCCGCACAACGGCCTCTTTCTTCCTAATCAGTCTATAATACATCGATTCAAGCAGTCAATGGAATTCTTCTTCAGTCGAATTTTGGCCATCTCCGCCCTCTCTCTTCCTCTCTCTCTCTTTTTCTTTCTCTCTCTCTCTCTCTCCATCTCTCTCTATCTCTCACTCCTTCTCTCTCTCCCCCTCTCTCTCTATCGATCTCTTTCTTTCTCCCTCTCTCCATCTCTCTCTCACTCTCTCTCTCTCTCTCTCTCCCTTTCTTCATCTCTCTCTGTCTCTGTCCCTCTCTCTCCTCTCTCTCTCCTCCTCTCTCTCCCTCTCTCTCCCCATCACCCCTCTCTCTCTCTCTCTCCCTCTCTCTCTCTCCCCATCACATCTCTCTCTCTCTCCCCATCACCCCTCTCTCTCTCTCTCCCTCTCTCTCTCTCCCCATCACCTCTCTCTCTCTCTCCCCATCACCTCTCTCTCTCTCTCTCCCCCCCCTCTCTCTCTCTCTCCCCATCACCTCTCTCTCTCTCTCTCCCCCCCCCCCCTCTCTCTCTCCCCCCCCCCTCTCTCTCTCTCTCTCTCTCTCTCTCCCCCCCTCTCTCTCTCTCTCTCCCCATCACCTCTCTCTCTCTCTCCCCCCCCCCTCTCTCTCTCCCCCCTCTCTCTCTCTCTCTCTCTCTCTCTCTCTCTCTCTCTCTCTCTCTCTCTCTCTCCCCCTCCCCCTCTCTCTCTCTCCATCTCTCTCTCACTCTCTCTCTCTCTCTCTCCAACCCCACCCCGCCCCCATGACATGAATCAGGCGCACCGATGTTTAATTCATTTATTTTGAGCGACAACAAAGTGTGCGAGGAAAATAATGCGCCGTTCCGTGACCAGTACACGGCGGGCGAACGAAGAGGGAACGGCAAGACGGGGGGAGAGGTTGCGATTCCTCCCCCCTCGTCCCACCAACACCACCTCCCGTCCCCCGTGCACCCTGGTCGTCCGGCCCGGCCAATTATAGACACCGGGCATGGGGAGAGTTACTTACCAGGGAAAGAAAAAAAAGGCGGCGGGGCAGGGGGAGGGGAGAGGGGGCTCTACTCGGGATGCTTATGGGACAAGATTCAATGATCGCTTCAAAATGGATTAGAAGGAGGGGAGAGTGGGGGCAAGCGGCTCTATAGGAGCAAATGCGGCGAGAGGCAGCCGGGAGCACGTTCTGGCGTCTGTCAACGGAAACCTGGAACATAATGCCTTATAACCTCTGCCAGAAAACAAATCAAAATGTGCCGTCGCGCATCTTTATTCCTGACTTGAGGCTGTACTGGGGAGAGGTGACTGCCCATCTTACACTGCGTCAACTGAAATCGCCACATTCTGAAAGTAGCGTGAACCGACGCATTTCATTACCGGAGAAAAACCCAGTAGGCCTACAATAAATACTGATGGTCGTTGGGAAAAAAAACTGTGCATCGATCATCGTGATGAGATCATCCTTGATTTGGGACTACAATGTGCATTCGCGCGAGTGTGTGTTGAGTCCCCATTCTACACAGCGTCAACCACGATAGCAGATTTGCTGAGAAGAATGCACACTTAAAGCGATCCCGAACAAAATTCAATGAGCATAACTGAAGATTTCAAAAGGGCCTGATGTTTTCATCCTGGTATGACCTTTCTCGAAGGCAGCAGGGGTATCCATTGTCTGTCTGCCTTGGAGTAAAAGGTCCACCTGGGATCGCCTTGAAAGGCCTTCTAAAAACAATGCACACTGCAGGCAATCGGGCAAAACACTGAGCACTGAACACGCAGTGCTTATATTACGTCGAGTTTATAGGCAAACCCTCATTGAATTACATTCTCCTCGACGCAAACATCATAACAAAATATGTACACTGTAAGAACGTTTGGGGGAAGTGTTTGGCAAAATACTTTGATCAACATTTGGTAGGATTTTTTCCCCAGAAAATTATCGGGAGTTGTTGATTGACTTAAAGACCAACACAAACCAGACGAAGAGCATCCATTACGTAATAACTTCACCAGTTGATAGTTTGACGAATGTTCATCAAAATGTTGGTTCAGAACAGTGTCTTCGCCAGCAATTCATTCCACAAAAGGACCTAATAGATTTTACTATAGATGAATAGATTTTGGTGAGACTGCGGGCGTGATTTTCATTTTTATCCCTGAGCGTGGGAGTCTGGCCGGTGTCCGAGGTGACTGCCCATCCGACTGATACTGCCAAATTCTGAGAATAATTCAAACCTTTCCTCATATAATAAGTCGCACCATTTCATATCCGCAAGCGAACCCAACACGCTTGACAATATTAATCCTGGGGACTGGAGAAATTCGACACGATCCGGCACTGTCTCACAACTGTTTGAAGAAGGTCATTGCTATACCCTCCACATGGATACCCTTTCCCTCCTTGGTGACCGAAGAAGCAACGAAATAAAGCAACTCATCGAAAGAGAAGTTCATGCCTAAACCACCGCAAAGCCCAGAGGCATGATATGCTATATCTCTGTGTCTCTACCTCCTGTCTCTCTCTGTCTCTCTATACAGCTCCCTCTCTCCTTCCCTCTCCTCCCCCCCCCCCACTCTCTCTCCCTCTCTCTTCTCTCTTTCCCCTCCATTCACGTCTCTATTTCCCTCCCTCCCCCTCCCCTCTCTCGCTCCCTCTCTCTCCCCCTTTGTCTCCCCTCTCCTCCCTCACTCTCTCTCTCCATCTCTCTCATCCCTCTCTCTCTGTCTCTCTATACACCTCCCTCTCCTTCCCTCTCCTCCCCTCTCTCTCTCCCTCTCTCTTCTCTTTCCCCTCCATTCTCATCTCTATCTCCCTCCCTCCCCCTCCCCTCTCTCGCTCCCTCTCTTTCCCCCTTTGTCTCCCCCTCTCCTCCCTCACTCTCTCTCTCTCCATCTCTCTCATCCCTCTCTCTCTGTCTCTCTATACACCCCTCTCTCCTTCCCTCTCCTCCCCTCTCTCTCTCTCCCTCTCTCTTCTCTCTTTCCCCTCCATTCATATCTCTATCTCCCTCCCTCCCCCTCCCCTCTCTCGCTCCATCTCTCTCCCCCTTTGTCTCCCCATCTCCTCCCTCACTCTCTCTCTCTCCATCTCTGTCATCCCTCTCTCTCTGTCTCTCTCCCTCTCTCTCCCCTCCCTTAATTCCCCTCTCTATCTCCCTCCCTCCCTCCCCACTCTCTCCTTCTTCATCTCTCTCTCCTCCATCTCTCTCTCCTCCCTCACTCTCTCTCAATCTCTCTCTCCCTTTCTTTCTCCATCTTTCCCTCTCCCCCATCTCTCTCTCTCCCCTTCTCTCTTCATCTCCCCTCTCACTCATCTCTCTGTCTCCCCTTCTTTCTTCATCTCACCCTCTCCCTCCTCTCTCTCTCTCACTCTCTCCCCTCTGCCCAAAAGCGACATACAGCCCATCAGAGGCTTGATACGCTGCTCACAAGTTCCCCGTAAAGTGATGCTCAATCTTAAGTACATGTATACCAAGAAATGTAGGAATCTAGAACTGCAACTATACAGAAGCGACAAGAGCATGACACACACTCATAGGCGACTAAATGATTAATATCATATTAATTTGACGGAATTGGCGAATCACTAGAAGCATTTGTATATAGTTTAGTACCAATGGAAAAGCCTAGAGTAAGAGCTACTCAATGCAAGACTACTGTACAACAACTTCTGAATAGCGCTGAAAGACTAGCCAGTTATATAGCCAGAGTGCGCAACCCATCGTATAGCAACGACTACGTCATCAGTTGCTTTCTTCATCAGAACAGGCATGCAGAGCAAGACACGTTATATACCGTTCTACCCAAAGATCTTATAGCGCGCTTGCGCGCAAGATAGCCTACTCTTGCGAGATCACAAGCATCCGGATGAAGTACGCACTGGGCGCCATTTTTAGTAAGCAAAGTCGTACACATTCTCTCCATTTGGTGGTCACATCACATCAAAAGTTATCACATTCTGTTTACGCATCCAAAGTTGTATCTTTTTTATTGTTTGTGACTCTCTCGCTTCCTTTCCGGAGCACTGAAAGCAGACGACAGATTCCTTTGCTTACTAAAAGGGCGTCCAGTGCGTACTTCACCTTTTGCTCGGAGTAGTCCATCTTGCGCGCTATGCGCGCTAGAAGATCTTTGGTTCTACCTTAAATTCTTAGTAAAACAAAACCCTCCGGACCTGGCCACTTTTCTCCAGATTACCACTTTAATCTCCCCACACGGATGGACGTTTGCAAATGGGAAGCCGCTGCATCGGGACTGTGTGGTGTGGGAGGGAGGGAAAGAAACACTCGTGTATTTTTAAAAATTCGATTTGGCCACTGACAGGTCGCGGATTTTGTGTGCGCGCGTACGTGCGTCTGTGTCGGTCGACGTCGGTGTTAATGGCTTCCTGTGCGCGCGTGCATGGGGCGTCTTTGGGTGTTTTTTTTCAACCCGTCCGTCGGTGACGGAGCGGGCGGCGGTGATGAGTGAACGGGCCCGGGAGACGACGCGTCTCCGCCGGGCGAAGGGGAAGCGACGAAGCACGCTCGATCCAATAAGGCACCGATTTCTGGCGAAAGTTCAGGCAGGCTTCCTCCACTTTATGCGCGCCTCATCCTCTCTTCCTCTCTCTCTCTCGCTCTCTTCCCTTCTCTCTTGCTCTCTCCCCTCTCTCTTCCTATCTCTCTCTCTCTCCCCTCTCTGTACGTCTCTCTCTCTCTCTCTCTCTCTGATCTCTCTCCCTCTCCCTCTGTCTCTCCCATGCACCTTCCTGTCTCCCTTCCTCTCCTCCCCTCTCTCTCTATACCTCCCTCCCTTCCTCTCCTCTCTTTCTCTCCATCCTTCTCTCTCTCCCTCCCCATCCCTCTCTCTATCCCTCCCTCCCTCTATTTCCCCTCCCTCCACCTCTCTCCCCCTCTCCCCCTCCCTCTCTCTCTCCAATCTCTATCACCTCTTCTCCCTCCAACTCTCTCTCTCCATCTCTCTCCTTCACCCTCTCTCCCTCCCTCTATCTGTCTCTCCATGCCACTCTCTCAATTTCTTTCTCCTCCCTCACTCTCTCTCTCCCTTTCTATCTTTGTCGCTCTACGTCCTATGTCTCTCTGTCTCTCTATACCCGCTACCTCACTCTCTTCCTCTCTCTCTCTCTCTGTCTCTCTTTCTCTCCATCTCTCTCTCCGCCTCTCTCTCCCCCGCCTCTCTCTCTCCCTCTCCCTCTCTCCCTCTCTCTCTGCCCTCTCCCCTTCTCCATCTCTCTCCACCTCTCTCTCCCTCCGCCCTCGATCCCCCTCTCTCTCCCTCTCCCCCTCTCTCCTTCTCTCTCTCTCTGTCTCTCTATTTCCCCCTCTCTCCTTCCCCCTCTCTCTCTCTCTCCCTCTCCATGACTCCTTTTCTCATTCTCTCCATTTCTCTCTCCTCTCTCTCTCTCTTTCTCCATCTGCTTCTCTATCTCCTATCCCTCACTCTCATCAGGCGTCGCAGTCGCACTGTGCAATCACACATGGCACACATGGGGATTTGTGGGCTGCACTCCTCCGACCCCTACACCCCTGTCCCCTCCAAATGCCAATCCATTTAAGTCAGGATAATCGAGATGAGTGGATTACACGCAGCGAGGTGGTCGGTCAGTTTGGCGTGCCGGCGACGATTGCCTTCGCTTCTGTTTTTCTATTTCCGTTTACGTGTGCGTGGTTGACGCTATATTCTTGCGATGCACGCTGTTAAATAAAACAACACAGTTATACCAAAGCAGACGCAACCGCGCGCGCGAATCACCGACCGACCGCGGAAATTAATTGAGTTTCATACGCGATATCCAATTTCAAGACGAAAATCCAAAAAGCAAGATGCACCGGTACGTACATCACTGAACTGATTTTTTTTTTTTCGATGTTAAGGGGTGCACTAGTACTAGTAGTTCTTATTTTATAATTATGGTATGTTGTGTTATACCTGCGGTGGTTTTTTTCAAGGAAGGTTTGCCCTCATAGGCCTATAGGCCTACAAAGGTTTTCACATCTGTAAGCATGTTTTTTGTGTCTTGTGAGAAAAAAACTACTGTATCATCCAATTGATGAGCAATAAGTTTTTATAAAAATGAGGATGGAATGGCCTGGAATTGCACCAGAGAGCATCTTGGGTTATTTTTTTTCGGGGCCCTTAAGGGGGCCCCACACCAAACGCCGTTATGGGCTTCGCGCTTCGCGCTCGCAAAATGCCCCTATCCTATAACCTTTTTCCGGGCTAGAACCCCGGCCTACAGTGTATTAAGCTCTGCGAGTATAGTGCCCTGCCCCACTGCCTACTGAAACGAGAACAGGCAGCTCGGACGGGACTCGAACCCGCGACATCTGCTTTCTAGTGAAGACGTCTTAACTACTCGACCACAGAGCTGGTCACCGTCCCGTAGTGGATTCGAACCTGTGTAGCTGCGGGTACAATTATTATCGCATCATTATATCTAGGTATAATCATTATGATTTTGAGCCAAAGCGAATGTCTTTCGATGAAAGTGGTGGTTGTGCATTTTATCACTTTTTTGTCGTTCGCTGCTTTGCTTTTGTTACTGTTGTTGTTGTTTTTCTTCGAGGGTAACTCTTAAAATGATAAAACATAAAATTATTCAACTAACATAAACCAACGTCAGAGATACTGACGTTTTGACCTTTAAAAAAGACCAAAAGATTGAAGCTAAAATAATATGCGCCCATCAGCCGCAAGCACTGTAGTGGTAATTCAAATGGCTCGGTTACTATCAGGGTTATATTATAGCCTATTGATACGTTGATCCGCACACCACACAGCTGTGGTAGATTTCGTTCCGCAATGACAATTGTACGAACATTATTTTGGCGGACGAAAGCTTTAGGCTGTGACATAATAATCAGCATATAGACAGGAAAAAAACAGGGTTTTGCCGGAGTGAAAACTCATGCAAAAGGATTGAAACGTGTGGCTCTGTATTTTGAGATTCGTATACAAATCACTTTGCAACATTGTTGCTGTTTTACTGATGTAGACTTATCTATAGTACAATGTATCTATATTTTAAGGCATCCCCTTCTCAAGCTCTGCTTTTCGGGGTTTGGCTCCATATCACTGTCATCACTACATCTTCTATGCTTTCATAGCCTTTTTGGTATATGCCTCACATGTTAACTAATTGATTGTTTTGTGTCACTTTGTATACATTTCTGTATTTTCTCTAATGTGATATGGAAATAAATGTTATTTGAATGAAAAAAAAATCGAAATCCAGTTGGCAGCGCATTGGTGCTCATTTATGGGATGGAGCTAGGAGTACGTGCAGAGTTGAATGCAAATCCTACGCCCTGAAGTGTGCATCCGTCCACACGCTAATTATCTTTTAGAATTAGAGGCTTGCAAAGGGTTGCCTCCCTACAAATAAACAAAAAGGTGCGGGGGAAAGGTACGAGAGTCAAGGCAAGTATAGGGTAAGGGTGATGGGTCCTCGAAGGAGGTGTGGAAAGGACCAATTGGACCACTCGTCTTCGTCCATTCCCGGTCCAGATTGGATTCACCGACTGACGAAAACAAAACAGGACAGCGGCGCACGACACGTACGTCACGGTGAAATCTGTCATTCATAATATCAAGCAAACATCCCCCTGGGGGAGTGGAAATATTTCGTTACGATTACGCGGGGCTCCGATCAGTTTTAATTCCGTGTATGCATGGGCCGAGGGCGCTGTTGCACTGCCCTTGCTAGTATTAGTCACGTAGTGCACACACACGCAGACGAGCCGTGTTTTACATACACAGCCACTTAGACATTCCAAAACGAACAGCCGGACGTCCAGTTTCCAGAAAGGCAAAAAAAGGGGGGGACAAGGGAATAATGCATTGGAAAAACGGTCTGGGAAAGACGGGAGTGTCCGATAAATCGATGGGAATTAGCATTCTGTCGATGCGAATACGATTTGCCCTAACACCAGCCCGACACATTTTCTACGTCATCAAATTGGTGTAGAAGCTTGTCCGAGAACGCCACATTGAAATCCCACGACGGCTCCGGACAAACTGAGGATGACCCCCCCCCCCCCTCTCCCTTCTCTCTTTCTTGGCGGCCTTCCAAAAAAGGTCTTTGCCGGGATGAGGGCGCCAGTCAAAGCATTTAACCATTATCCGTCGTATATCTCCATGGATCACGCCCCCGCCTTCAATCAGATGTTGTTGTAAGTCTGACTATATAGCAGCTCGGGGATCACACAAAGTGGATGCATGAAGCTTGTGTAAAAAATGACTGGGAACTATTTTTTGATCATTTTGTTTATTTAAAGCACTTTAAACAGAAAACGGTCGGCTGTGGAAACTTTAAAGATTGTTCTCGCTTTTCGTTTGCACTTTTAGGCAAAGAAAAGAAAAACTGACCGAAACATTTATGAGCAATTTCAAAAATCGGCAACGACAATAACATTTGACTGGACCAGACGTAAACATGATGTCTCTGGCTTAACGTAGACAAAGCTTGTTCAACCAATTTTCTCTGGCGATATTTCTATGTTTTTGGAATATATTAGGGGTTTTTTCTATATCATTGTCCCTAGCCAATCATCGCCTCATAGAGCCCCTACACAACATTGGTAAGATCGAAAAACAAAAATGTTCACAGATTTACATGAAACTTATACAGTTTGAAGATGTTATAGTAGAAACCTCGCACTGAAATATTTCTGCCTAGAATTGTGTATTTTGGGAGAAAGAGTAAAATAAATCGTTTACGTCTCACCGAGGTCTAAACTATTTTTCAGAACAGTACGGCGTTTAATGCTGCATTTTCGCGAAACAAATGAAGCGCGGTTTTCACGATTTTCTCGAGACTCGGTTGGCGGATTGAGCTGACATTTTCACAGGTGTGCTATTTCATGCATATGTTAAATCAGACAACGTAATCTATGGACGCTATGGACAGCACACGACCAGGGCTCCATTTCAAAGAGCCGCTTAAGCAAAAAAAATGCTTAGCGTGAGATTTCTTCCTTTAATAAGATTGTCAGTCATTTTCACGTAGGCCTACGTGATTCTTGCTGCCCTCATCTTGTGGCTGCTTGGCGTAAAAAAAACAAGTGGATCTTTGCTTGGCAATCTGATTTTATTTGTATTGAGCAAGGCTTTTCGTGCTTAACAAAAATGTTGGTACTTAAGCAGCACGATGACGTATGAGATTGGCCCCAGTCTAGTCTGCACTCTGCAGACCCCGAGTCACTGACCAACTGACTTGCTAACCTACCAAACTCCCGCAAGGCCAGTAGGAATCTACAATTCGCACCTTCCCCCTCCCAACCATCAACCTACCCCTTCTTAGAAGATCAATACTCGAACCAAGCCCGCCCCCTGTCTACCCACACGGTAATCACGCGAGCATAAAAACCCGGTTCCTTCCCCCCTCCATCACCTGGGGCAGGTGCGGCGTGTTATTGATGTCCGTGGCAGCCTTAATTGGCCCCGTGGCTCTAAATCAACCCATCAAGACGAGTAGAGAGGAGATCGAGGTAGAGGAGATGGAGACGAGAGGGGGATAGGAGGGTGGGAGACAGGGGCTTGGAGAGACGGACCGATGTCGGGGACTGGCTGAATACAAGCCTCTTTGCTGGGTCAAGGGTCGGCTGCCTCTCCCTGTGCGAACTTCCGGCGTCCGGGGGGCGATAAGCACGGAGCTCGAAGTTCGTCGAACTCGTGGCGGGGAGATGTAGTGCATATATGTGATGTCCCCGCTATCCTAGCTGCGCGCACCGCGGCTACCAAAACTTCAGTCAGGCCGAATCGAAAGTTTGGGGATTGACTAAAAACGGCGGTATTGATTCTGTCAGCGAGACAGATCGGCGGCTCTTTCATATTTGTGCACATCTTGGCTGCGTGCTCAATATATTCATAACTCATAGCCCTCATGGAATGAATTCAATCCCTAAGAAGCAAAAGAAACGGGAAACTATTAGGAAGGAACTTCAATGTATGCTTCTTTGAGAACGATCTCTAACTTAACTCTAAGTGGTTACAATAATATTGGGGCTGCACAGCACTCAGGGTGAACAATAGAGGGCGCTATTTCAAAAAATTGGTTAAACACATCAAGCCGTCCAGACTCCGTGGCTATCGACCAACAAAGTGACTTCAAAATGGCGAGCATCACGGCGGAGGCACTGGCCAGCAAGCTGAAAGAGGAACTACAAGCTTCGCACGTTGTAAGAGATCGGTTGATGTAAATGTAATGGGTCTGTGTTCCTGTGAGCACTCGATAATCTAGCCTCGATACTCCTACTGTCCTAGTCCTAACTACGATTACGAATGACAGTGCCACTGCAGGTGCAAGTTGTACAGTACATGTACACAGTACAGGTGTACAGGTACATGAACAGGTATACATGTACAGTACATGTACACAGATACATGTGCACATGTACAGTACATATACACATGTACATCATCATGTACACATGTACATGTACAAGGCAAGTTGTACATGGACACATGTATCGTGGGAACCCCCGTTTTCGACTGTACACGTTTTCGGCGCTTAGCCTTCTAACTCACATCGCACGATGAAAACAACTCCGTATAACGATCTCAGACTTCGTATCTTACAGTTGGTTTCCTGCTCTTGTCCGTCACCGAAAATGTGGAAAGTTAAGGCTTTTCCGGTAGGCCAAACACGTCTGATTCAAAAAGTTGCTCTTTTGGGGTCTATTTTCCTAGCTACAAAATTGGCAGTTGCTTTGAAGCTCCAGTTTTCTTTATTGTTGGTCCTAAAAAAATCTGAGTGTACCATAATAAACCCCAACATCCGTAGAAAAAAAATATATCACGCAACTTGAGGCAGTCCGTTCTGGGTAAAAACTATGGAGGCTCCTATAGGGCGTCTCGCTTATATAATTTTTTTTATATATTTTTTTATTATTATTTAAAGACAAAAAGTAACATGGCCCAAAAGGCTTTTATAAAAAATGAAAAAAATATAAGGGCAGCTAGAGAAAGTACCAAGAAGGAGGAAATGTGTCTCTGGAGTGACATTGGGAAAGGTCATAACTGAAGAAGCAGTGAGAAAGAGGATTGTGGATTTTTTTTAAACGTCAAAAAAGAAGACATCAACCTGACCAATACGTTTTAAGCATAAATTATGAATGATTTGAGGAAAATGTTAGAAGCAGTGTTGAAAAAAAAGAACCAAAGATGAACACACAAAAAATACAGGGAAGAATTTTACATTGCCACAGTGCATTTTGAGTTATTTTAAGAATGTATTTTGCGTTTGGCTGCACTGGGACACCTTACTAAACACCACCGACGAAAATAGGTCATTGTGCTTACTGCGCGGTGCGCCGCGGACGTCAACAAAACCGGGTAATCTTACGGAAGTGACAAGCTTGATCAACCTTCTCTATGATTATTCTGATAGTGATAGTCTGTGGTGTGGAGAAAGTGACTGAGACCTCTTTTAGTGTGATACTTTCGTCCACATTGTTCAGTTTGAAGAAAAGTACATGTACATGTACATGTACATTGTGTATTTGTATTTACCATGCACAGCACACACCATGCAGCTCTGGTTATCAAAATTGTCCATTTGAAAAAGAATAGAGAATTCAAACCCTCTCACACTAGAAATGGTAACAATTTTCCAACAATGGTCAAGAAAACTTGATTGGACTGGGATCTAAGTCCAAGATCTCATGCTCAAGGTACCAGCGCACTGAGCTATCCAGCCCTCAGATGGCGCCCTTCCCAAAAAGTCAACTAGTCTTTGCCTGGGTAGGGGCGCCAGACACAAGCATTTAGCCATTTAGTGCTGTATATCTCCAGGGAGATTTAACCTTTATGTTTTCATTTTAAAACAAATTAATGCAAATTCGCCCAAAACTCAAAAGCCATTCAAGGTTAACAGCTAAGGAAAGAAGGAGATAGAGAGGGACTCAGGAAGGCGGAAAATAGGACATTCCTTTTAAAAAGGGCAAGATCGTAGGCAGGGGGAAAAATAAACCATGAAGGGAAATCCAGAGAGAGGCAGAACAGATTTGCATTTACTACATGTAAGTTTGATCTCATTGTTTCCTGCAGGAACTCGTGGATGAGTCCAGTGGTTGTGGAGCCAAGTTCAGTGCGATCATAGTCTCTGACGTCTTCACTGGGAAACCACTTCTGCAGAGGCACAGGTAACCTACAGAGATGACCCATGACTGTGACCTTTCACAACCCCAAAGAATCACTGATTTACTATGAACTAAGTCATTTGAAGGGGAGGGGGGATAATGAAGGTGTACTTTTTGGCACTGTCTGATTGTATTTGGGATTGGTGACCGAGGCATTCAAGAACCTCATGGAAGCATTTATGTAGGATTTTATATCACAAATAATCGCTACTGCACATGTGTCTATGTACATTGTACATGAACAGGACTAGTTTAGTCTCCATCCCTTGGTTCTCTGAAAAGTGTTTCAACAAAGTATTTCATAGCAAAATAAATGAATGAATGAATGAATGTGTTGTGATCTTTTTACTCAGGATGGTCAACGCCTGCTTGGAGGAGGAGCTGAAAAGCATCCACGCCTTCTCCATGAAGACAATGACACCCGAACAGTGGACTAGCAAGCAGAGTAAATGATGTCGACTCGACAAGGAGAAGGACGAACAGTCTGTCAGAGGGGAGGGCTTTGTGTGGAGATGGCACACTATGGCTGGTGCATTGGCACAGATAGGGGAGGCACAGCGATGGGGGCAGGCATAATTAACCTCTTTGAGACAGGATTTTGATCTGACTTGCTGATGTGGACACTAGAGGGCGCTGTTGTGGACACTAGAGGGCGCTGTGATGGACAGTAGAGTCTATTTATAATACAGAGACTCAGTAGAGGGCACTGGTGTGGACTTTTCAGCACGCTGTTGCTGTTGTGGACTTTGAGCGTGCTGTTGTGGACACGACGGTACTGGTGTGGACACTAGAGGGCACCGTTCAGACATTTTGGGTGCAGTACGAACTACCGTACATAAGGATCTCAGTCTCAGCTCTCCATGGATTTGCCTCACTGCAGGCTGATAAGGGTCCTGGTCCCAAGAATACAATTATGTAGTCTCTGGCACAGCAACTCCTGTGCAGCATCATCACCACAGCCCTATCAAGAAGTGACGTTGGAACGCCATGAAAGACTTGACCCAAGACTAGGTTTCCAAGGTGACCGAAGTGGCAGAAAATGGTTCTAATCACGCAATAAAAGTCAACCAACAACCAAAGATACCCTTGTCATGAGAATATTACTTGTACTGTTGCTTCTGTCTTAATACCCAATCTTTTAAGCCAGTTAAAAAAGTGCTAGTTCATTAACCTACCTGAATCCTTTGAAATCCTCTGATTTTGAGTATGAAATTTGGGCTACCAGCCTCAATCCTCTGAAATCCTCTGAAATTTGCCACTGTACACACAAAATTGTGGTGCCCACTGCCTCAATCCTCTGAAATCCTCTGATTTTGAGTATGAAATTTGGGCTTAATGTTACTGATGGTTTTCCAGTGAGGGGAAAGTGAAAGAACAATGTGAGGGAGAAATGGCTGGGTTATCAAATGAACACGCAAGGCCTCAGACTGTTGACCTTCTCTGTTATTCTATAGTATTGGCATCCATTTTGTCTTCAGTGGGAAGCATAAAGCATAAAGCATAGCTCAATACCCAAATGACAACTCCCTGGAAGTCTGAAACCTTACACAAAGCATTATTTTCAGTGGCAACCTCCATCAATCATTTATCCCATAGTGGGCTTTCCAATAAACGGTCCCAGCAATTTCGCGGGAAATGACATTGCAATAAGCAAGAGATACTGCCATCTCTGGGGAAATTCCACCTCAACTGGTTAAAGATCAGATTACGAGTTGACAATCTCAGATGCAGTTTTTTGTGTGTTCGGCACGGTGCGGCAATTTATGTCAACGCTGGAAAATTCCCAGAAATCCTCGCTCACTTTTTTTCACCGAGCGGTCAGGTCATTCAACCCTAATTTCAGCCCACATGCGGCCGAGCAATTACTCACGGCTGTTAAGAAAACCACAGATGTCATCACACAGACAGTCCCCATGCCTTTGAATTTTAATTTGATTGCTTGATTACCAGAAAGCTGTTCAGATTTCCGATTCCAATGAACGCTTGACTGAACAGTCTGTGGAAATGCACTTATGCACCAACTGTCTGTCCAGATGAATGCCATAACCAATCAGATAGCAACTGGACTGAAATTCTTTTTACTAATTTTTTTATTAAACACATCTTATTACTCAATGCTAGACCACTTACAAATTTTGGATTTTTGCAATTTGTGAGAAATAAAAGGAAAAATTGGGTAAGAAAACTATGACTGGGCCGGGATTTGAACCCGAGATCTCTGGTTTTGCATACCAGTGCTCTTCCATCTGAGCTATTCAGCCCTTAGAGACCTTTGTTTGTTTGGAAAATAAATTATTCATCATGGTGTGCAGGCACTTTTTGTTGGCAAAACAAAAAGTGCCACACCATAAAAGTCCAAGAATATCAAACAAGTAACATTAGTGATATACAAAAATGTTGCAAACTGCTCACTGACTAAAATTAGCAAAATGTAAATCTCAAAATTTAGGCCTACTAAATTTTTAAAAGTAACATTAGTGATGACAAGTCACTCTACTGTAGGGCATAATAATTCCATTGTTATTTTTTACTCCTTAATTTTTCATATTGATGATCTGTTCATTCTGATTGTCTGATCTTCAAAAAATCAATTGATCAAAGGTATATTAAATAAATACGTGCTTTGAAAATATGAGTATGAGAACAATTATTTTACCAGTTTTATCCTGTTAACATCAACCTCCATTGACTTATATTGTGGCCATACATAGCAAATTGCTTTTTACTCCCAAATTGGCAAATTCATAAGGATGCTTTGGAAGACTGCACATGCACACTGCACATTGAAAGCACACTTAAAAATGTTTGCCAAATGTACCCTTTTTCGGCCAAAACTTATTCAAAACTTTATCTTAATTATGTTGCTTCTTTTCCCCGCAATTTCTCACAAATAGATTTAAATGATGGCTAATGATATGCACCTGGCATATAGACCCTGAAAGCATTGTACTACTTCCATTTATTTTCCTAATTATTTTCATGACAAAACCACTCCCTTTTCTTACCCACGACTTGTTTCTAGCACATGACCTGAATCCTGCACAATCCTACAATCCTTCAGTTGAAAGCCCCAAACCTCTGACAGTCCAACAGTGTCTCCCTGGACCATTGGTACCTACTCCTTTTTGTGATAATGTATATTTTTTACTACCAAGTGCCCTCCATCACATTGGGCCTTGTAACCTGGATCCTACATTTTCCTCAAGTGACAAAAAACTCCACTGACATGCCCTCAATCCTACAGAATCATCCTCCATCACATTGGGCCTTGTAACCTGTATTCTGCATTTTCCTACAGTGACAAAAACTCAACATGCCCTCAATCCTGCAAATTCCTACTATGCAGCAACTACTATATGCCCTCAATCCTACACATTCCTACACTAGGACAATATGATTATGTAGGATTTGGGAAAGTTAGGGTTCATGGGTATATGTTTACAAAATATACCTACTGGGGTGCCTGGGCTAGCAGTTCATTTAACTGCAGAAGTACCTAAACTTTAATTAGTGGTCAGATTTGATCCAACATCCAAGCCTTTTCAACTTGTGCTTCCCCTGCATCAGGTAAGCCATTAGCTGTTCCTTGCTGCACTAAGGCCCAGACATGATATTCCACCCTTCAGCAGGTGGTGCCTCAAGGTTTATGTTTTTAAGTTCATGGTCATATCTGTTCATAAAACCCAGATATCTTATTTTTAGTGTTTTCTCCCAGCGACACCAAAAAATGTCTTTTTATACTTTTTACTTTGTAGGAGTTGTTTTTCTCCCCCACACCACCAAAAAGTGGTCAGTCAAGGTGATATTTAATATATTCAGGTTTTTTGTCTTTTTACATTTTGTTACTTTTTTAGGAGGGTTTTCTACCACCACATGGCACCACAAAAAAGTAGCCAGTCAAGGTATATAGGTGTGTTTTGGGTTGTTGTTTTTCTTTTTAGATATTTTACTTTTTTGGGAGTGTTTTCTATCCCCATACCACCACAAAGTGGCCAGTCAAGGACAGGTGGAGGTATTTAAGCATTTTGTACAATTCTAAAGGCCCCTCTTCTCATTTACTCAAATTGGGATTCTTCTTCTTTAGTCATGTCATCTAATCTAGTCACAGATACACAGACAGTCAAAATGGCACAAAATTAAGTCTTCATACATCAGTGGGCTTGATTTATAAGTTATAGATACAAATAAATCACCCTTTCAATTTGAATCATCATTTTTTCACCCCAGCAAATTGAATGCTGAATGACTCAGTGACTCATGCAGTCTGAAGTCAGTATCGGTCAAGAAGACCTTTCCACAAAATATTCAAAGCAGATTAATTCTTGTTTCAATAATGGTGATATACAAAAATGTTGCAAACTGCTTACTGACTAAAATATACCAAAATGTAAAACTTAAAATTTAGTGGGCCTGACGTTTCGATCCTAGCAGGACCTTTCTCAAATAATAATAATATTAAAGTGTATATAATAAAAAAATTCACGTAAATCTATGCTACAGAACTGTTTTGCAATGTTGCTACCAATCAAACTGCTTTTAACTGCTTTTAACACTCGTTTCCGGGAGTGTGTTTGCAAGTTTTCAGTTTTAATGCTAATTTAATGCTAATTTAAATATTCATGAGCAATGAAATTTGTGATGTCATCACAGGATCATGCAACAGAAGCTCCAAGTGTGGTTGTGTAAAAAAGTTTCTGAATTTTTTTTTTCTTTTTACAGCAGACCTATCCCTAAACCTGTTGATCTACTGCCAAAATGTATGCTCCATAATCACTTAGTGAAGGAGTTTTTCATCAAACCTTACCCAGAGGAATTAATTTGCAGTTTGAACTGTTTTAATTATTTTTTACTTTGGGTTCCTGACATGACCTTACAATAGCACCCTCATCTTAATAAGGATATTTCTAAATGTAAAAAAGAAGAAGACAAACTTCTGACTCCACTTAGAGATAGAAGCTTGCCAATAACGTTTGTACACTTCAGATTCCGTAGATGACAGCAGAAAATGACTTGAATGTGATATTCATTGCAGAGCGCTCTCATGTTCATAAGGATATTATTGGGGTAAACAAGATGATTTCTGACTCCAATAATGAAAAAAGTAGCTTGCCAATAATGTCTGTACACTTCATATCACAAGATGACATCAGCAGAAAATGAGCTTGAATGTGATATTTATTGCAGAGATCAAGTTTTTCTTATGTTTTTTAAACTGTGGGTACCTGACATGACCTTACAATAGCGCTCTCATTTTCATAAGGATATTATAAGGGTAAAGATGATTTCTGACTCCAATAATGAAAAAAAGTAGCTTGCCAATAATGTCTACACACTTCAGATCACAAGATGACAGCAGCAGAAAATAAGCTTGAATGTGATATCTATTGCAGAGACCCATTAATGTTTTTCTTGTTTTTTTAAACTGTGGGTTCCTGACATTACCTTACAATAGCGCTCTCATTTTCATGAGGATATTACTATAAGGGTAAAGAAGATGATTTCTGACTCCACTAATGAAAAAAAGTAGCTTGTCAATAATGTCTACACACTTCACTGGCAGATCACAAGATGACAGCAGCAGAAAATGAGGTTAAATGTGATATTTATTGCAGAGACCCTTTAAAAATAGGAAGTGAGGAATCGGCTAGGAAAAAGCCTGCAAGCCTGTGGCCGCGGCAGACGGCACGGGACACTGCAGGACTGAAGCCATGCGAAGCAGCACGGCGTGAAATCAAAATGGACGAGCTCGAGCAGTTTAATCGAATCAATTGTCTCTCGCTTTAACGCAATGAGCCGGCCGCGCCCACGGCCATTCTCTGGGCCGTAGTTCCGCCATGTGTCCGCGGTGTCTTCCCCCCCCCCCGTCCGTCCCATGCCCACCACCGGTTCATTAACTCGCCGAGAATGACATATCGGGACGTATTTTTGGCATTTTTGCCGAGAGGAAATCTCTGGCTTTGGAGGCGAGCGAGCGAGCGCGGTCAGTTTGAGCGCGCGAACGCCATGACTGAAATGTCGTTTGGCATAACACGGAAAACGTTTCAAGTCTCAATTCACTCTTCTTCCACTACACCAGTTTTCTTTCTCTTTCTTTTTTTTAAAGAAAAGAAGAAAAATACACCCAAGAAACGGGTGGGAAGGAAATGGAAAGGCTTGACCCTACCTTAAGGAAGACACTTCTTCTTTCACTTTCAATCTCCATCCAGTTAAGTTTCCGCGCTTGTTGACGACCAAACTCTTTTGGTAAAGAAAAAAAGTACATTTGCCGTTAGAGGGCGCTCTCTAACAATTCCGTGGACAACATAAAAAAAAATAAAAATTGGGGGCCTGTTTCAGAAGAGCCGTGTCCGAAACGGGATTCCAGAGCTACGGCTAAGGCTTTATCTCCATTTCTTTCGTCCATTATTTCTAACTCACAAGCCATGAAAATGGGGGGCCTTTGGCTTCGTTTTTTTTTAATGTTAGCCTAAACTGCGTTGTGAAAATGATTCCAAACTAAGGTGGCAACTTAAACAAAGAACTTCGACCTGTTTTTTTTCCAGCTTTTGGATAACAGAGATGAAGCCGGAGCTGAAGCCTAAGCCGGGTTTTGTGAAGGGGCTTTACGCTTCAGTCACATTTCTCTTACCCGTTAGTGTCACAGGCATCTAGAACCAATTAGCGTTTGGCCCCAGTTTCTTGGTGAAAATTCTGCACTTATCAACAAACCTTCAATTTCGGAGACAAACCAATTTTTTTTTGAAGTTTTTAAGTCAGACGAAGACGAGGCCTGAGCCCGAGCCTGATCCATCAACTCGTAAAGGGCCATAGACTCGTGCATCGGTGGTAGTCATAGCCTGCGAAAATCGGACATAGCCAGGCATAGAGCTAGCTGCACGTGTATGAAACACACACGTGCGTTTGGGGTCATGACCAAGAATGGGTTCGGCTGTTTACGTTTGACTAAATAAATGTGCACTTAATTAATAAGTGCCAGTAGAACCTAACTAAAATTGCCAGGGAAAATATCAGTGGAATAGTGGCCAAACTAATACCTGGTTGTGGCCGTTAAAATGCATCCAAGATGGGCGTGAACGACCTTCTTTTGTCAAACACGGCCGACCTTACCCTACCTTCGTGTGACAGCGCTTGAACCCGACTTGTAATTGTATCCTGACTTGTATACGACTTCTCTCTGCTGTAAATAAAACATCATGTGCAGCACAATTTGAGGCCGAGATTTCAGGACAATAAAACATCCTTCGGTGGTCCCTCGTATCAGGCAACTTCGTTTTGTGAGGCAAGGTTTGAGCTGAAGCAAGAAGTGGGTATGTGGCAGCTCTATGGATTTGTCCAACATAGCGTAAGAATGCTACCGCCCCTTTTTTTAAATGCAGCGAAACTGATTTGTTAGAAAACATGTGCGGCAACCATGCTGGGCGGGGTGGCGTCCGATTGCATCGGCTATGGCTTCGGTTCGCACACGAGTCTAGGGAAGCCAGTAAAACTAGCGGCTACTGGCAAATCGTATAGACGTGTTATGTTCAGCCATAGCCAATTCGTTCAGACAGCGTGGGCTTTCACAGTCTTTAGTCAGGTGGTGGAATGCTACGGTGCATTTTGACGGTCATAAAACCCCAAAACTCGTTCGGTTATTTCCATAAATTGGCTTGGTACTGGGCAAGTTTGTGCACTTTTACCACCCAGCATCGCTCTATTCTAGACCAAAAATTACCATGGAAAAAATAAGTGGAATAATGGTCGAATAAATTCTTGGTTAGGAGCGCCAAAACACCCAATACAAATTTTGACCCCAAAAAAAATGAACTTTGCAACTTTTCAGACGAAGCTTGGATATTATGTTATTCACTTTTTATTACATTTTTTTGTTCAACAATACTATCACTGACAAGGGTTATCGCTAACAGTCAAAACGTGGTTACAGTTGGTCATACTGAATAATACATGTACAATGTATTTTGTTCAATTTTAGCAGAAGAAAGTTTGAAACAAAATTCACTTTAGATTGACTACATGACAGGAACATCCCTTTTCGGGAAATTGAGAAGAGCACATTTTTTGTTTAGGTTACTATGAATTACAGATAGAAATTTGAACTGTTTAATATTATTGTGCTGGTTTATAAATACAAGATTATGGTTTGTTTCTGCATGAGAAAAACATGTACATAGAAAATGCACTTCGTACAATTTTTGTGTACAAATTACAATGAATACACTTCAGAAAAAGTGTTTTTGTAAATAAATTCAAAGAAAATAGTCAAAGTGAACAAGAGTAAGGAACATAAATACGTATTTGTGTTGTTACATAATTCAATATAAAAAAATGTATCATAAATTAGTACATTCACAGCGGTCATATACCCTGACGACTAACATTTGCCAAAATAATAGTATTTATGAGATGCTTTCAGTCAAACTGATTTTTTTTCTGAAGGTGCATGCCATTAGCTTCTCAGGGATGACCTGGGTCAACCCTGGACTGACCTGAGTCAACCGTCAACTGACCTGGGTCAACATCCAACTGACCAGGGTCAAAATCCAACTGACTCGTGTCAACCCCAAACTGACCTGGGTCAACACCAAACTAACCCGGGTCAACACCAAACTGACCCGGGTCAGCCCTGGACTGACCTGGGTCAACCAAAGACTAACCTGGGTCAACCCTGGGCTGACCTGGCTTCAACCCTAGAACAGACCAAGCCTTCCAAATGAGTCAAATGATGACCCAAAAAATAATAAGAAGAATGACATTGGAAGATATTTGAGTGGCACGACTGAATGATAGGGTAACGCTTGGGAAAAGTTGCACAGTGGGGGATTTGTATGATGCTGAGGATTTGCTGTGACATCATAGCACCATATAAAGGATTTTATAATACATACTGGGAGCAGCTAGGATAAAACATTATGATTTAAATACCTAGGGCTATATTCTACATTGAAAAAGCTAAAAAACAACAAAAGATGCATGCATGCATGTATAATCTCCAGTTGGATTTGAATAATTTAATGAGGAAGGTATACATATATAATTAATTCAGCCATCATAAAATAAGAAGGGGAAGCAAAACCTGAAGCTGTTGCAAAAAGTTTTTGAAATGTGTGTGATTCGTCATTTGGGTTTTCCTGGCAAACTGCAGGAAATGGTTATTCACTTCACTGTAGCACATTGCTCACTGAATGGCTGTCTGACAATACTGGGTATCCAGAGACCATTTCACAAAGCCTTATGATGCATCGTAACTTAACGTACGGTGGACAACCTATCGTAAGTTGTGACACACTGAATGGTTTCTGTGCATCGCTCATCGTCTTGCCTAACAAGGCATGAACTGAAAGCATGCTCCAGAAATAGCTGTCCACTTCACTGTAGCACATTGCTCACTGAATGGTTGTCTGACAATACTGGGTACCCAGAGACCATTTCACAAAGCCTTATGATGCATCGTAACTTAACGTACGGTGGACAACCTATCGTAAGTTGTGACACACTGAATGGTTTCTGTGCATCGCTCATCGTCTTGCCTAACAAGGCATGAACTGAAAGCATGCTCCAGAAATAGCTATCCACTTCACTGTAGCACATTGCTCACTGAATGGTTGTCTGACAATACTGGGTACCCAGAGACCAGGGGTAGATTTCACAAAGCCTTATGATGCATCGTAACTCAACTCATGATGGATAACCCATCGTAAATTGGGATTGGGAGGGGAAACAAATCAACTAAAAACCACACACATTTTTTGATGTGACCCAATTTGTCCTCTTGTTCAAGAGTTTGAGAGTGAGAAAAAAAAGATAACTTATCTACACAGAAGAGACCGGATTACATTTCAGAGGGTTAGCAAGATATTTTTCTTTCCACAGTGATTATAAAATATTACAGAATACAAAAAAAATGTGATTAAATACGTACTTGTAATACAACTAATACACACAGCCACAGTACTGCACGACAACAGCTACGCACTTCCTACTCTTGTAGTGAACCGTTTTGGGTGGTTTCATTCTGTGCTACACTTTACGATTGCTTTTCTAAACACCAAGAGGCACGTTGTGCTTATAATCAAGTCTTTAGCCCTGTGCACATTGGACTTTTTTTGGGGGGGAACTACCCGGTAACCGAGCAAATGGGTAACTTGACCATTTCAAGTCTAGTGTGGACAGTCCTGGAAGTTTTCCTCCCATTAACCTACCTGGCTAGAATGGGCGAGTTAACCGACTGACTTCTGCCTGGTTAAATTGACCGGGTCAGTTTAACCGAGTCGAAAGTCCAGTGCGGATGCGACGTCTCCTGCGTTGGTATTTAGTCAGTCGGTTAAGTTTTACCCATCGTTGCGGTTATCTACCCACGTCGATAATCCGAGTGCGGACGCCGGTAAGATTTACCCATTGGAATGTTACCCACGGTCTCGGTAAAAAAAAAAAGTCCAGTGCGAACACGGCTTTACAGATGTCCATTCAAAGGGAAATCAGTCTATGCCTGAAGGCAACAAGAGTACGGCAGGGACTACAGGACCACTCCCAAAGGGTTTCAGTCTCTCTACAGTAGACAGTCATTAGACAGGGGCATCTTTTTTGTGGTCATGACCAAGAATAGGTTCGACTACAATTCCACTGAGACTTTTCCTTGGCAATCGTTTCAAATAGATGAAAAACTGACTGGTAATTCAAATTGAAAAAAAAAAATTGGCAAGGAAAACTTTGACTGGACCGGGATTTGAACCCAGTCCAGTCAAAGTTGCCATTTTTTTTTTTTTTTTGGTTGTTGTTGTTAGGTTAGAGTTACACTGGGTGATGAAGTGCACAACCTTTCACAGCACCAAGCAGAACCGAAAAAGCAGAACCACTTCTTGATTTAGACCGCCAAATTGCAACCCTGTACAAAATAGGCTATCCCATAAGATCACTTAAAAGCTCTTCAAAATGAAGGAGACCTCCATTTGCAAAGAAAAGGGACCTTTAAGCAACATTGCAGGATATTCTCTACCAAAACGTCAATTAAAATCCCTATGAAATGAATAAGAACTCTGTTATTAAGAAGGAAAGAGCAGAAACTGTGCTTTAAACAAATTGGGGAAGGATCATGTACTAGCAACAACATTAAGAAAACTGGAAGACAAGAAAGCTTATTACCGGAGAGAAACCTTCCCCTAGTTGCGGTTTCTGGTTTACCTCACCAAAGGATGTTTCTCAGAGACGTTATTCCAGGTTCTCCGAATGGGCTTTGGATGGGGTCCTGCAGGAAATGGATCTCGCAAAACGACAGACTGCTTCCTCAAGGGTCCGCAGTCAGACCTCCTGGCCAATGTTTCAGCATTCTGTAGACGGGTTTTTGTTTGCATACGGGAACGGGCCGCTGATTTTTGTGCACTTGCTGGGATGTGGGTGTAACTGCAAAACGACCAGATAATTAAGAGTGAGTTCGATATCAGATATGAGTGTACTGGGAATAGAATCCCTTGGTCACCATAGTAATGCTGTCCGTCTTAGCCGTGAGAAAACGTGGATGAAGCGTCTTCGGACTATTCAACCACATGGTCTCAATATTCAAGAGGGTAATGACTAACACCATGCAGCTTTCTGATAATCCTTCTTTTGTGTTCACTCCTCCACACTTCTCTCTTTGATCTTTCCCCCTCTTCTCACTAATCCCTACCCTACTCCTTGCCCTTCCCTTTGATCTCACCCTACCAGCTTTACTCTTTGTCCTTTGTTTCTCATCCGTGTCCTATTCACTCTTTCCCCCCTTCCTTCGTGTACATGTATCTGTTTTGTCCTTGTCACTCTGCCTTTGAGAAAGGTCCTGCTAGGATCGAAACGTCAGGCCCACTAAATTTTTTAAGAGTGAGTGGTGTTAGAAAATGACGTGTCTGGGTAAAACTGAGTAGCCTTCGGGGAGGGCAGAGAGGAGGAGATCAAGGATGGGGAGGAAGAGGAGGAGTAGGGATAAAAGAGTAGGATAAGGAGGAAGAGGAAGAAAAGGGAGGAGGAGGTAAGGGAGAAAAGACGAGGAAGACAATAGAGAGGTAGGATGCAGAGGTTGCCAAAGCTTGCCAAATCTCCAGACTTTTAAAAGGGTACATCCTTAGGTAATCCTTACTTCTAATTATCTGTAATATGATCATTTGTGTTTAATATTTTAAATACCAAAATTTCTTTCCTTACTTTTCTTTACCTTATTTAGAATTTCATATTTAAAATTAATCTAATATCGTTTTTGTTTAATTTGTCTATAAATTTTGATGTTTTTAACGTAATGGATTTCTATGTATGTTTGTTATTTTTTACAACAACCCTATTGGCCGGGACTGTGGGGGGTCTCTCACCTGCTGAGGGTCCTGGGCAGACGATCCTCCACTCAGACTTCGGCGCCGGAGGGTCCGTGCTGGGCCTGCATCTGCGCCTGCATCTTGGCCAGCATCTCCTGCATCCTCCTCAGCTGCAAGACGGAAGCCGGCAAAGAAGCCAAGAAGGTGAACCAGGGGGGGGGGCAGATCTTGCGTAACACGGCTTACAATCACATGAGGAAGCAATTCTCTTTCAAGAAGTAGTGTGACTCTGACAAGAACTGGTAACTCAACGTTCACTCTGGCATTGCTGTCAATGGTCTGACACTGCACTGTCATTGCACAGTCACCATTTTGTCATTGCTGTCAATGGACTGACACTGCACTGTCATTACATTGCCGTTTTTCTGACACTGCACTGTCATTGCACAGTCACCACTTTGTCATTGCTGTCAATGCACTGCCATCACTCTGTCATTGCTGTCAAGGCACTGCCATTGCTCTGTCATTGCTGTCAATGCAATGCCATCGCTGTCATTGCTGTCAATGCAATGCCATTGCATTGTCACTGCACTGTCATTGTTCTGTCACCATGCTGTCACTGAGTGTGACTCCATACCCACCTCATTCTCCTTCTCCTGCAGAATCTGGTCCTTCTCAGAGATGTCTTCCCTCCTAAGATAAAAGCAAAGAACACAAGGTGCATCAAATTCAATGGAAGACCAAGGTGTTGAAAGCAAATGACAAATCAAAGACACTGCAATGTAACACTACGATACAAATTACTGGAACTTCAAATATAAGCAGAAGTAAATACAAAATGACCTGCAATACATAAATCTCAAAAGTTAGAGGGCCTGATGTTTCAATCCTAGCAGGACCTTTGTCAAAGGCAGACCCTCTAACTTTTGAGATGTAAGTCGAAGTAGTAAGATATATAACAGCACTGATAATGTAACAAATTCAGCTAGGTACATCACACAGCGTCCTTTACTACGCTTTTTCGCAGAGTGGGTCACATATAAGTATGTAAGGAGGAAGAAGCAACTATTCAGGCTTCACATTAGGGATGACTAGGGCTTGGTCCCAGGAGTGTCAGGACTCTGGTCTTGGGGAAGAGTGGAACTTCCTCCTGCCTCCATCCTGTTTCCCCCCTCCTCCTCCTCCTCCTCCTACCCTCACACTGACGTACCTCGGCGGTGGGGGAGCACGCTGGGAAGGCCTCCCGGCCCTCATCTCCTTGCCTTCGCTCCTAGCCAGCTTCTCCGAGCGGAAGTTCTCGTAGTGCACCTCGTGGGTCACCTCCTGCAAGTCTTGCATGTGGGTGCTGTGGGCGGCAAGGGTTCGACCAAATCCGGGCGTAAGAATCAGTTTGTTTTAGAAAAAGGTCCAGTCCTGCGCTCTACTTTTTTTCTGAGATTTGTATTTCGGTCGTTTTAGTCAGAAAGCAGTTTGCAACATGTATAGTACTCCGAGATGTTCATACTACAGTTAAATCTCTATAAGTCAAACTCCAGGGGAATAAATGACAAATGTGAGTTATTCGGCATTTAAGTTATTGAAAATAGCCTGATTTTTATCCACGCCGACACACTTCAGTGCACATGCAACCTTACTGGTTCTAAGGCAGTTGGCCTGCATACTGTGACCATGCTGAGACGAACACCAAGCAAATTTGTACCTATTCCAACAGAGCATGTTTGCCTCATAACATCATCATTAGACATGGTTTTTATTTAGCTTTTATAATGTGCATGTACATTAACCAACAATAAACCAATGAAGTTATGTACCTGTGTAGTGAGAATTCATCCCTTTTTTTTTTATCGGCATAAACTTTGTCATCAAATTTACTGTACCTCATTGATTTGAACAGCATTGAGTTAAATAATGTAATTGGTCTGTCTTCCTAAAAATCATCTCAAGCACTGACACATATGCCTACCGGTACTTACATGAGCATGCTGCGAAGCTTGATGAAGTCACAGTGGTCCGGATTCTCCACTGAGGGCAGAAACACACAGACAATCCTTGAACTCAACAAGCTCAATCTAAGCACCGTCAAAATATCAATATTATCGATATCACGTCGATATCGATATCGCCGATATGCATTATTTTATTAAAACGATATATCAAAAAATTCGATATATCGACATTTTTGATATCAAGGAATGATATCGATAATAAAATCGATAAAAACATCGGTAATAAAAACCTTTAGTTGTGTATTTCTGAGTTTCTTTGACGACCACAAGTCCTAAGCATAATATCGATACTTGAGCGCCGATATATCGATATTTGAAAAACCCAATATCGACAGTGCTTAGCTCACTCCACTACGGTGTTATAGTCACAAACTCACAATGCACAAATCTTCTTCCACTTCTTTTTCTTTCTTATACAAGACTGAGATTCACAAACAACAGGGAGATGTACATTAAGCTTGGGAGGTACTGCATTTTCTGATACCGCGGTATTCACAGACGAAGGCAAATACGACATCAAAAAACTGTTGTGGCAACCGTCATTCTGAGGCAATGCAAAAACCTGAAAAAGGGGGTGAACTAGAGGCAAATTTCTTCATGAAATTACCTAAATTTGATTACAATGATGATTTGTATATCATTATGCGAAAGAATTATTAAAAGAAACAATGTTTTATCATGAAGGAATGTACCCATTTTGTTTCTTAAACTTTGAATCCAATTTCCAGTAAAAACTGCGCCGCGTGATTTCGACAAAGAATGTCACTGGTACTCAGTATTAGAGACAGTTCATTATTGAAATGCACATTAATGGTCACCAGAGACTAGCCTTAATCTCGTGCAAATTTAGCCAGACTTACCTTCGACAACTCCCCACGGGTAGAGCCGTCCCCGGACCTTGCGCCCTTTGACCTCAATCATCTGACTGGAGCCGCACACTGCGAATGGGACACCGGCCTGATCGAAGGACAGAGGCAAATTTATAGTCAACAGAGGGAGCCCTTCATCTTCACTACGGGGTGCTGCACACCGAATTGGATCAAGCCGGACTCAAGACATTTTCTATAATTTTCTATAAGGCTCACTCTATCTATCCCAAGGTGTACAACAGAGAGATATGAGAACAGCTTCTTCCCTCGTTCAGCCTCTCTCTGGAATTCCCTTCCTGGTTCATGTTTTCCCCCAGCCTACGATCATGCCATTTTTAAAAGAAATGTCAATTCCTATCTCAACCCTTCTTGAGTCCCTCTCTATCTCCTTCTTTCCTTAGCCCTTAACCTTGGGCGGCTTTTTTGCCTTGTTTCGGGTGAAGTTGCATAAAAAATAAAATTTAAAATAATAAAATTCAGGTTTTGTGGAATTTGGGACAAAAATGGTCCTTAAATTTGTCATTATTTGGCTGGTGGAGGGATGCGACTTAAAAATGGGCAGCAAATCAATTGGGACAATTCTGGGGGGAATCTTTTTCTCTTGAAGTGCATAGAGACATCTATGATTGTGATATGCACTATATAAAAGTGATTTATTGGTATTTCTATTATCACTATTATGGCAGAATGGGCCCACCTTGAGCTGCTTGTTCTGTTCCTTGAAGTCCTCATCCTCGTCCGAGTCTGAGTCGGGCATCTGATAGATCCTGATATGATTGTCCCCAATTTCATTCAGGATCTGACGGGGGAAAAAAAACACGGACGAACACAAACAGTGACATTTCCATCCACACAATATGTCTTCAGTCAAAGGGACGTCGCAAGCTGAATTTTATGTGAGAAGGATTTTCTAATAGAAGGTATCACCTACACTGTATAAAGGGCTGGATGGCTCAAGTGGTACAGTGTGTTAAAGCTCCTACACAACATTGGTAAGATCGAAAAACAGAAATGTTCACAGATTTACATGAAACTTATAC
Organism: Luidia sarsii; assembly: GCA_949987565.1. Classification (NCBI taxonomy): domain Eukaryota; kingdom Metazoa; phylum Echinodermata; class Asteroidea; order Paxillosida; family Luidiidae; genus Luidia; species Luidia sarsii. The sequence continues at coordinate 14,642,971 of OX465105.1, forward strand.
AGTTTGAAGATGGTTACCGGTACATAGTAGAAACCTCAAACTGAATTTTTTCTGCATAAAATGTTGAATTGTTTTATTTTTTTTATTTTTATCTAAACGTTTTTTCAGAACAATTTGTTCAATGCTGCATTTTCGCGAAACAAATGAAGCGGTTTTTCATTCTTTTCTCGAGACTCGGTTGGTGGATTGAGCTGAAATTTTCACAGGCATGCTATTTCTTGCATACGTTGGATCAGACAACGTATGGATGCTATTCTTTGACCTCGACCAGGTTGTGTTATCCCTTTAAACCGGAGGCCTGGGTTCAAGTCCCAGTCAGGTCAATTTCTTTCCTCCCCATCTGTCCACGTTTTTTGATGATCAATTTCCCTCCCTTTGTTGGGAAACTATATTGCAGTGAACAGACTACAGGCATGCTTGACCCTTCTACCTTGGATTTGAGGGCGACTATTTCCCTCCTGGTCAGCGTGTCGGCTTTGGCTATCACGGGCACTATGTTGACTTTGTTGTGCAGTGCCTTCATGAACTGCACGTCCAGTGGCTTCAGGCTGAGGAGATAGCGAATCAGAGCCATGCAATTAATCAGGATAATCTTGTAATACTAAGTATCAAGTAGTTGGGGTTAAATGCTTCTGACTGGGAGCCCCCATCCAAGCAAATCCCAGAACCCCATCCCCAAGCCAAGTAAGGTCTTGGTAGTTCAGGTGGTAAGATAGGTTAAACCAGGGGTCTTCGGGTTCAAATCATGGTCAAGTCAAATTTTGTTTTGCTTTTTTCAAAGAATCAAGTACATATTTGAGAAAGGTCTTTCTAGGATCAAAATGTCAAGCCCTCCTAAACTAAATTTAGAGATATCTTAGTTTGGTCATTTTAGTCAGTAAGCATTTTACTACATGTTATTTCTGTTTATCATCACTTTCCATTTGGTTTACAAATTGTTCCCGCTGTGTAGGGAAATGGGTTGTGTTTCAGTTTCAAATCATGATCTAGTCAAACTATTTGTTCTGTCTTTCAAAAAGGTCCTGCAATGATCGGAATGTCAGGCCCTCAAATATTCACATCCAAAATATTTCTTCATTAAATTCTGCCACAGAGAAAGGTCCTTCAAGTAAACTGTCCGGCCCTCTAAATTGATCGAGATTTGTCTTAACTTTGCCAAAAAAACTTTGTAGTCAGTAAGCAATTTGCAATATATTTTTTTTGGGGGGGTATCAATTCAACCCTGTTCCGTTCTCTGAGTCGAAACTCTGAACTGCACCGTGCCGTGTGTTTCTACTGACCCGTGTCCTGTCGGAGAGATGAAGTAGAAGCAGCAGTGGACACGGTTGTCGATGATGTTCCGCCGATTCAGGCCGCTCTCGTCGTTCAGGTAGCGCTCGTACTGGTCGTCGATGTAGTGGAGAATGGGATCGAAGCTGGGCAGGGAGGGAGAGAGAGAGGATAGATCGATCGCTTGAGCGCAAAACTCACAATCTACTAACTTTGTGTCCTCGTTAGGCCATTTATAAGATGTGCTCAAAGAGTGGGGAACATGTTTGACTATTGGTATCTGGTTTACATTCGACTAGATGGTGAAGGTGGGCAAGAGGTCTGAATGGGCCATGGATTGAAAGCCAGGGAGGTAAGTGACCGACAAAGTCATTTCCTGAAAATCACTGAAGGCCAATAATTTGTGCGACTGTGAGTGAGCGCTTACACGACTGCGAGTGAGCGCTTGAGGGGTGCAGACGCCCTTAAGTTTTTAGGGCTTTAACAGAAAAAAAATGAACAGTTTGAGATACCGGTTTGATATAAAATAATAAATAAATTAATTAATTAAAAAATTAAAAAATTAAAAAATTAAAAAATTATTAAATTAATAAAATTGCGCCATTTCTGGAAATCCAGAAAATTCTGGAAGTCTTATATCCCTGCAAATCCTGCCTGAGCTGCTTTTTTTTTCTTCAAACGGGGAATAGGGCAATCTGGTTAACAGTGTTCAGTTAACAAGCAGGTCAAACAATGGCACGAAGCAGTCGCTAACAGAGGGATGCACGCTCGGCATCTTGTCACCAAGGATGATTAGGTGGGCAGTGAACGTCACTCACCAGTCGTTGTTGTTGATGGCGTCACCATAGCCTGGAGTGTCCACAACGGTCAGTCTCAGCTTCACGCCCCGCTCCTCAATCTCCACGGTGGATGCGTCTATGCTAACCGTCTTGTCAATTTTCTCTGCGAGCGTATGGGGGGGGGGGGGTGGGGAAAACAACGGCACACACAGGATACCATTAAGACTACTGTGCAATCGGCAGTTGATTTTGCCAAACTCGCTGTGACTTCAAGTCCACAAGAGGAATCCCTGCTCTGATTGACCTGGATGATGAAACCATCAGCTAAATTCAGCTGAATAAAGATGGATCTTCCACTGTGATTTCGGATTCACATGCACGAACAAACAAACAAATGCAGAAACTAATGAACAAATTAATGTCTTAAAATTTAGTGGGCCTGACGTTTCGATCCTAGCAGGACCTTTCTCAAAGGCTGCCTTTGAGAAAGGTCCTGCTAGGATCGAAACGTCAGGCCCACTAAATTTTAAGATTTGCATTTTGGTAATTTTATTCAGTAAGCAGTTTGCAACATTTTTGAATGAACGAATGAATGAATGAATGAATGAACGAACGGACGGACAAATGAACTGTAACTTATGACCAATCTCAAGACAATAAGCACTGAACAGAGACCACACAACCTATCACATTTATGATGAGGTACCCCTGGAAAGTTGAGCTACGATGGGACACAAGGCTTGGCAAAATCCACCCCAGGGTTTGTAAAAGTCACAGACATACATAACCAAAAGATGGACAGTGCCTGCTGAAATTAGGAAAATAGGAATATTTCTGATAAAACAAAGGAATCACAGACCAAACTACATAGGAATATATGTGTATTTCCAAGTCAAAAATCGGAATCTGTTGTCAAGAGCTTGCAAAAAGCGATAAATTTTCCCCCCCAAAAAAGACAAGATTTCTCCGAAATAGGAATGGTTGGCAGCTATGAATGTTATTACTGTAGTGCCACAGGCGGTTTGGACTAATGCGCATTTATATACGAGTGGCGTGAATCCGAGTGATGTGTCCCCACCAAACATTGGCAGTGGTAAATGATGCTTTGCCACGATGGTGCTCTTTGAGTTTTGCCCCATTTTTTCCAAATTGGCCGCTCCGACGATTCCTCAAAAATGGATGTCACTGGTGGCAGTGCAAATGCTAACTGACCCATTGGGCCAGCAGTGCTGACAAGGCATACTATAAACAAATGCACAGTAGGTCTGGTACCTGATGCACTTGGTATATGCCTCTCGGGGTAAAGATCTGTCAGGAACAGACTGTTGATCAGCGTCGACTTGCCAAGGCCAGATTCGCCTGCAGGAAAGGAGAAGGCAACGAGTTAAAGCTAGAGTGTGTGGAAAGTAGATTCTATAAGTGAACGTGTCTCCACTCTCCAGTGTGAAGGTTTACTCAATGACAACAATTTTGAACAGCAAAGAAAATATGACTGGACCGGGACTTGAACCCGACACCTCGTGTAGTGCAGCTAAAATAGCAAAGAAAATATGACTGGACCGGTACTTGAACCGGCATTGAAGCCACAATTAACCACACATAGTTTTTCCTGTGGGAGGATAAGGGCCATGCACCACGACATTCCACAGCAGGGTTTTTGTGGTGTCCTGTGGTATGTGAGCCTACATCCCTGTTGGCGCTGTGGTAAATTGTGGTATACAGTGTGTCCTGTGCGGGAGGTGCAAAGCGTTATGGTTAATGCAGCTAAGATAGCAAAGAAAATTTGACAGGACTGGGACTTGAACCCTAGACCTTTGCCTAAATGCAGCTAAGATAGCAAAGAAAATTTGACTGGACCGGGACTTAAACCCAAGACCTTTGCCTACAATGTAATGCAGCTAAGATAGCAGAGAAAATCTGACTGGACCGGGACTTGAACCCAAGACCTTTGCCTTAATGCAGCTAAGATAGCAAAGAAAATTTGACAGGACCGGGACTTGAACCCAAGACCATTGCCTAAATGCAGCTACAGTAATATAGCAGAGAAAATCTGACTGGACCGGGACTTAAACCCAAGACCTTTGCCTAAATGCAGCTAAGATAGCAGAGAAAATCTGACTGGACCGGGACTTGAACCCAAGACCTTTGCCTAAATGCACCAAAGCCCCGGTGCGATAGGGTTAGGGTTCATCCAGAGGTCTTTTCATTGTCCCGGTAAGTACAAACACAGGCCAGCACTGTCAGTGTCATGATTGCACAACCTAGCTCTCTGCAGTCTGTTCACATGATGTGTGCCCAACTTTGCCATCTTTTCCCTATCACTGTTTCTTTTCATTGTCCCGGTAAGTACAAACACAGGCCAGCACCGTCAGTGTCATGATTGCACAACCTAGCTCTCTGCAGTCTGTTCACATGATGGGTGCCCAACTTTGCCATCTTTTCCCTATCACTGTTTCTTTTCATTGTCCCGGTAAGTACAAACACAGGCCAGCACCGTCAGTGTCATGATTGCACAACCTAGCTCTCTGCAGTCTGTTCACATGATGTGTGCCCAACTTTGCCATCTTTTCCCTATCACTGTTTCTTTTCATTGTCCCGGTAAGTACAAACACAGGCCAGCACCGTCAGTGTCATGATTGCACAACCTAGCTCTCTGCAGTCTGTTCACACGATGGGTGCCCAACTTTGCCATCTTTTCCCTATCACAGTTTCTTTTCATTGTCCCGGTAAGTACAAACACAGGCCAGCTCTGTCATGACTGCACAACCTAGCTCTCTGCAGTCTGTTCACATGATGTGTGTCCAACTTTGCCATCTTTTCCCTATCACTTCTTTTCATTGTCCCGGTAAGTACAAACACAGGCCAGCTCTGTCATGACTGCACAACCTAGCTCTCTGCAGTCTGTTCACATGATGGGTGCCCAACTTTGCCATCTTTTCCCTATCACTGTTTCTTTTCATTGTCCCGGTAAGTACAAACACAGGCCAGCACCGTCAGTGTCATGACTGCACAACCTAGCTCTCTGCAGTCTGTTCACATGATGTGTGCCCAACTTTGCCATCTTTTCCCTATCACTGTTTCTTTTCATTGTCCCGGTAAGTACAAACACAGGCCAGCACCGTCACTCAGTGTCATGACTGCACAACCTAGCTCTCTGCAGTCTGTTCACATGATGGGTGCCCAACTTTGCCATCTTTTCCCTATCACTGTTTCTTTTCATTGTCCCGGTAAGTACAAACACAGGCCAGCACCGTCACTCAGTGTCATGATTGCACAACCTAGCTCTCTGCAGTCTGTTCACATGATAGGTGCCCAACTTTGCCATCTTTTCCCTATCACTGTTTCTTTTCATTGTCCCGGTAAGTACAAACACAGGCCAGCACTGTCACTCAGTGTCATGATTGCACAACCTAGCTCTTGGTAGTCATTTCACTCCAAGGTGAGCTCGACCTGGGCTTAATCAAATGTTACCACATGCACCCTCCTCTAGTCCAACCACAGCTGGGCCTATCAGAAATCGTTCTCGCCCGTCAGTCAAAGAGTGACGCCAAAATTCCCTGTGGCCACACTGACAGCAGTGCACAGTTCCAGACTGATGTTATGAATATGCTCTCAAGAGCTCTTCTTACAGTGAATGGACTGGCGCCTCTGTGATGTCATCCTTGACTACTACTCACCAACCACCATGAGGGTGAACTCAAAGCCCTTCTTCACCGACTTCCGGTGCACTTGATTGGGGAGATTCGCAAAGCCCACATACCCTGGCGTTTCTGGGTTGGAGAACTATTTGCAAATAAAACAAAGTCTATGTATTAATTTTTTCATAAGTTTATTGGTATCTCTTAAAATTTAGTGGGCCTGACGTTTTGATCCTAGCAGGACCTTTCTCAAAGGACCTTTCTCTGCCTTTGAGAAAGGTCCTGCTAGGATCGAAACGTCGGGCCCACTAAATTTTAAGATTTGCATTTTGGTTATTTTAGTCAGTAAGCAGTTTCCAACATTTTTGTATATCACTCTAAGTTTATTGGTAAGTAAATATTGTTTATAATCAATGTCCCATGCAGATCAGTGGTCAAATACTGAAAAAATGCTGGACCACCGGTACAAATTACAATCAAAAGTTCAAAAAACAGTCAACATTCTCAAAACACATTCAAAGTAACAAAAAATCAATCCTCATATGTAAAATTAAATTAAATTGAAAAAAATTGCAAAGAAACCTTCGACTATACCCGGGACATGAACCCGATACCTCTGGTTTTGCGTACCAGCACTCTTCCCATCTGAGCTATCCAGCCCTTAGATGGTGGCCTCCCAAAATAGTCAAATAGTCTTTGCCAAAGTGGGGGTGCCAGTCAGAAGCATTTAACCCCCTGCTTTGATTCAGATGCAAACAACCAATTGATGTAAACCTGGGAAACAGCATGGGAATCACACAAACTGGATGCAGCTTTTTCAATCAAAGTCAAACAAATCTATGAAAAACTAACTGGGTACTTTTAACCAAATTGAAAAAGAAAATGGCAAAGAGTACTTCGCCATTTTTTTTCAATTTTTTTCAAAAGTTCCCAGTCAATATTCATTGTTTTACTAAAATAAAAGTTTAAAAATAAATCAACAACGAGGGCCTTATGCAGCAGAGTCATTCTCAATGCAGGATCAAAACAAAAGTGTGTAATATTTTCCTTGAAATAGTTGAATGTGGAACTAGTAAAAGATTTAGTCCGCGTAACTTGGACCCATACAATCGCCCTTTTTTTTTAATTTTGAGGTCGGGCGATAGTAGGGTCCAAGATTCTCAGAGCCCCTTAGACTGTGCCCCCGGTACCCAGACGTACATCGGCCGTTATTTCAATTTAAAAATAGCAGCCTTTTGGCTCGTCGGATGGGAGAGAATCTTCTAAATCACCTGAGAGGAATTTCTCTTTTTTTCCCAAATGTAAGTAAAACAAATGACCAGTATTGAAATTGGTGATTATCACTTAATCCAAAGATGGGTGCGTGGGACGGTTTCACGGGTGTTTTCTGGGTAAAATCTGGGGGTTTCGGTCGGGGGTAGTCATGGAGTCGAACACGTCGTTGTTTGCACGTGTTTCCTTACTGAGAATCTTGGACCCTACTAGTACTATCACCCGACCCTCTCAATTGTTTTTTTAAAGGGCGATTGTAAGGGTCCAAGTTACTTGGACTATTAAAAGCTTGCAATTTCAATCACACTGTCACTATGACTATGACTGTGACATCAATGAACAAACAGGATGACTAATCAGACAACTGTATTATGCTTTTATTTGAGCGCCATTCTTTCTCAATTGTGCAAGGAATAAACTAAACCAAGCCTTAGGCTCTAGGCTATAGACTAGGCAGCTACAGTACTCAGTAGACAGTACTCAGTACTAGTCCAGTGCGGTCACACACACACTCACACTCAGTCACAGTCATCACTGCACCAGACTGCCACAGAAAGCACTTACCTAGTTACTACACTGACTTAGTCGAGTTAGTTCTTCACACTAAATCGTATGATTTGATCGGATTTTGGCTGTCTGACACAGTGACAGCAAAATCACTCATTGGTTACTGCTGGCACTGATAATCAGTAATATTGCATTAGTTATTTAGTGGTACAGTGTGTGTCAACAGTCAACACTGACTGTGGTCTGACACTGACAGAGGAGACATGATTTACAGTTACATTGACAGTAGAGAGTACCGTTTCTAACTCAAAGACGACGGAACGATTCCTGCTTTGCACATACCTGCGCCCTAGAATCCTTTCCAGACATGCTCCCGATCTATACAAACACTGCAGTTGAATAAACAGAAAAACGTTCGGCAGAAAAGCAGACAGACAGTGACGAATTTATTTTAGGACGGTGCGATTATCATTCACCATACACACACGATTGCTTGTGGCAGGCTCGCCCAACCTCGTTCGCAGTCGCGAATTCCCGCTCCCGTTGCGAGAGCGCAGGGCGGCGGTCGACGGCGCTGGACACGAGGTTGACGCAAACCACAGTCTCGTACCCGGACGTCTGTGGTCAATTCACGCGCACTTCCAATAGAACGGCGAACAAGAGCTCCACAATAGCAGACTATTGATGCTGGACTTAACATTCCTGAAGAGCCATAATCGTTTGACAAGCAGTGCCAATCGGTCACACCCATTATTCCTTAGGTGTCAGAAATGAACAATTGCCAGACTCTGACAATAATACACAAACGGAAACAGAATCGTGGAACGCGTGCGTGTACTTCAGCCTACAATGCATCCGAGATGTCACGAGCAACTCTTACAAAAGGAGCACACCCCCCCCTGCTTAATAAACCACGCCCATCAGGTCTCTGTCTTGGGCACTGAGATCTCTGTCTTGGGCATTGAGGTCTTGGTCTTGAGCATTGAGGTCTCTGTCTTGGGCACTGAGGTCTTTGTCTTAGGCACTGAGGTCTCTGTCTTGGGCACTGAGGTCTCTGTCTTGGGCACTGTGATCTCTGTCTTGGGCATTGAGGTCTTGGTCTTGAGCACTGAGGTATCTGTCTTGGGCATGAGGTCTCGGTCTTGAGTACTGAGGTCTCTGTCTTGGGCACTGAGGTCTCTGTCTTGGGCATTGAGGTCTCTGTCTTGGGCACTGAGGTCTCTGTCTTGGGCACTGAGGTCTCTGTCTTGAGCACTGAGGTCTCTGTCTTGAGCACTGAGGTCTCTGTCTTGGGCACTGAGGTCTCTGTCTTGGGCACTGAGGTCTCTGTCTTGGGCACTGAGATCTCTGTCTTGGGCATTGAGGTCTTGGTCTTGAGCACTGAGGTCTCTGTCTTGGGCACTGGGGTCTTTGTCTTGGCACTGAGGTCTCTGTCTTGGGCACTGAGGTCTCTGTACGTCTTGGGCACTGAGGTCTCTGTCTTGGGCACTGAGATCTCTGTCTTGGGCATTGAGGTCTTGGTCTTGAGCACTGAGGTCTCTGTCTTGGGCACTGAGGTCTCGTTCTTGGGCACTGAGGTCTCTGTCTTGGGCATTGAGGTCTTGGTCTTGAGCACTGAGGTCTCTGGCTTGGACATTGAGGTCTCTGTTTTGGGCATGAGGTCTCGGTCTTGAGCACTGGGGTCTCGGTCTTGGGCAAAGGTGTCGCTCTTGAGCATTTGAGGTCTCTGCTGATTGAGCATCGAGGTCTCGGTCTTGAGGATTTGATGAAGTATCTGCTAATTGAACATCGAGGTCTTGGTCTTGGGCACTGACGTATCTGTCTGGGGCACTAAGGTCTCCGTCTTGGGCACTTAGGTCTGTCTTGGGCAATGAAGTCTCGGACGGTCATGGGCACTAAAATAGGTCTCTGTTCAGTGTCTTGGTCATTGGAGTCTCGATTTTGGGCACCGAGGTCTCTGTCTTGGACAGAGAAGTCTCTGTCTTGTCCGGCATTGAGGTCTCTGTCTTGGGCATTGAGGTCTCTGTCTTGGGCACTGAGGTCTCTGTCTTGGGCATTGAGCCAGGCTCGCTGCCTAATTGAGCATCGAGGTCCCAGTCTCTTTCTCGGGCAATAAAGTCTCGGTTTTGGGCACCAATGTCTCTGTCTTGAGCATTGAGGTCTCTGTCTTGGGCACTGAGGTCTCGGTCTTAGGCACTAAGGTCTCTGTATTGGGCATTGAAGTCTCAGTCTTGGGCACTATAAGGTCCCTGTCTTGGGCATTGAAATCTCGGTTTTGGTCATTGAAGTCTCGGTCTTGAGCACTTTAGGTCTCTGTCTTGGGCACTGAGGTCTCTGTCTTGGGCACTGAGGTCTCTGTCTTGGGCACTGAGGTCTCTGTCTTGGGGCATTGAGTTCTCCGTCATGAGCATAAAGGCCTCGACCCAAACCCGCCCACCCCCGACTAACGAAGACCCAGGCACGAACATGGAGACAAAACACCGAAGTTTTCATTTTGAAGCATACAGTGTAATATTTCGTTTTATTCTTGCACTTGCAAAATAGTATATATCCATAAAACACAATACCGTTAAGTCTATGCAAAACAAGAGTTGAAACAAAATTGTCAGGAAAAAAAGTCCATCGTGACTATAGTACTATCGTGAATGCAATTTTAAACCCAGACCGAAATATGTTCTTATAAATAAAATAAGCGTGAACATCACCCGCCCAAGTAAATGATTTGATCGTAATTCCCCGGATGGAAAAATCGCCCGTTAATTCGAGGTGGTTGCTTCATGAATATGAATATGTATAGCAGCGACTCATTTGCATAATTAAACAGGCGTTACCCCCATGTAACTGTCCTACGTACATGTACAAACATAACGGGCGCTTATGTGTTACAGCTTGTATATGATCGCAAAGCAGCTTGACTTTTTCCCGAGTATCGCGTGCGAATGTTTATGTTCGGAATAGCTAAGGTCGCGTCTGTGGCTTATGGCTAGGTAGGTATGGGCAATATCGGGTAATTCTGGAACCGGGTACCCGATTTTCAAAATAGTCGGGTACTCGCAATTCAACGGATCACATCAGAAATTATAGAAAAAACGAACAGACCGACTTTTCCGTCCAAGCCAGTTCGGAACTAAGACCAAGGTCTTAACAAAAAGTGCCCCCCCCCCCAAAAAAAAAAAAGGAAAAAAAAGAAGAAAAAAAAAGGAATCAATATTTATTAGACATCACACCATTTGGAGCTCAAAGGCGAACGAAAACCCCAAATGCTCCAATTGTAACGCACCTCCAACACAATTTTAAAGAAAATATCTGATCGTCACGATTGGGCAGAACTAAAATATACACTCCCGATACCACTCATGATCGATCCACGATATAACACAATTAGGAGTCTGATTGTCACCAACTTTCCGATAAAACGAATTTGGCTTTTGACAAGACAAAACAAAAAATTACCTCTGTCAACAAAGTATCTGAATTTAAGAAATAATGCCTTTAAAAGAAAAATAATATGTCAACAATTGCACGTAATAATGAAAAGCATACGTTTTTCATATTCACAATCAGCTTCCCCTGAAAAAAAATCTGAATGAAACCACCAAACTCTTGTCACAGGCCCGAAAGCACTCAAACAAATGAGTACATTTGGTTGTATTACTATTCAAAGCTCAGGGTCGAATATGTCACCATAGGCCTATAAAAATTGCAGACATATAACGAACAGTCTATTACAATTATACAACCAAGAATTGGTTTGATCATAATTGCACTGAGATTGTCCCTGGCAATATTAGTTGGATGATGAAGTGCGCAAACTTTAATTGGTACAAGTCCAAAAATTGCCACAGCTTGTGTGCTAAACCATTACACATTCCAAAACGAGAAATCCTGCGAAGGTTTAAGCTCAAATGGTACTCTGAGAAAGTAGAAAAAGGCAAACAACCGTCATGGTTTACGCACCATTCTGTAGTGTAAGAAACAGTTTATTACTCGCTAGTAATAAACTATTGATGTTTGAGTGAAGTACAGTATTCAAGACCGTAAGATTTCAACATGAGGATTCTAACATGACCATCTACAACTGTGTAAATTAGAAGTAAATCTGCGGACATTGATGTTTTCCGATCTTCCCAATGTTGCATTGCGCCTTTAAAGACCTTCTCAGCAGTCAGCACCAAGCCAAAACCGAAGCAATCGAGCCAATTCTTGATCGTACAAGAGCGCCAAAATTCGCCCAAGCCAGTTCAATTCATCAAAATGAAAATAAGAATAAAAGTCGGTGAGGAATTTCCCACAATAAACGATTGAATTGACGGCAGTTGTAGTTAGCTCTTAACTTCAGCGGTGCACAATAATAATGTGATGTAAAGTTAACACTAATGTGCTGTGTAATATGACTTCTTTTTTTTCTTTATAACTTAAAAACTACACAGAACTCCGCGTACTACAGGCAGTGATGAAAGATGAATGCAACCAAACCAAACAAATAAGTGCATTTTTTTTTATTCATTTTTTTTTTTTTTTTTGGGGGGGGGGAAGCTTACGGCCGTGTTTCTGGCGGTGGCCGTGGGGGCTTTTCCGGTGCATTGATAAGGTGCGGGTTTTCTATTAAGAGTGTAAGCCACATCGCTTCTGACAGAGACAAATTTGGGCTGGTCTATGGCGAGACAAAGTGCAGCCCCAGTGAAGGAGATAGACAATCCAAGAGAAAATAAACACACACACACACACTAACACACGAGCGTGTGCACCCCTACATGGAATAGGCCTACTCCCCACACGAGTACATGGGCGATTGAGTTAGCATAACCAGTAAAATCGTTATCTATCAATCAATATTTTGCACAAGATCTCGTAAATATCGATAAACTTTGTTTTGCCTCTTTAACTAAATTGCAGTTAAAAAAAAAAACCCAAAACAAAACCTGCACGGCGTTTCTCGCGTTTCTGCAGAAACTCGGTACACCGGTATACAAGGGCATGACATTGGTTCCCATCAAAAATCAACTAAAATAAAATAACTCAGTTATATATATATTTCAAATAATTATTCAAAATTAGTCTCCCTTTCTTCGGATAAGATGATTTCTTTCACCGAGCCCTATCCCCCCGCGTCATCAAACTCGTCATCTTAATTAAGTCCAATCCGTAAATTTCTGAATTCTAAGTCAATTTTGTTTGGTTTTTATCTTTAAACTGTCACAATGTCACTGTACGTTTTACAAAGTCACTGTACTTTTAAATAGTTATCTTTTTTTAAATTAAAACATGTACATTTTCTTTTCTTTTTCTTCTTTTCAGAGATACTGTAATAATAAATACGTTGAAGTACGGTTACGTTAAAATACATTTCGCAGTCGAAGAGCACAGGCGGCATTATGTAATCAGGTCAACGTTACCATGGAAATAGCTACGTCTTCACGTCAGTTTTAGTGACACACACGCACAGAAACTGAAACAACACAAATGAAAACGAAATGCCTCTCAAATTCGGTCTATACCAAAAAAGGGGCCCTTCGCCAAAAGTCAAAGTCAAACCAAACGCTTCCCTCACTCGAACTCGGATAGCCTACCCTGTTTGGCCAATTAAGGTTCTTAACAAGATACGTACACTGTGCATGTGACGTGCATCTTTTGCCGAGCGAGCACCAGCCCCTACGGAAAACAACCACAGGCCTACCAACCCTGACCAGTTTGAGAGACACTTTTCTTTATTTTGCTGTCGCCTTAAATTTAAGTACGGAAGTCTCATAATACGTTAAAACACCGTTTGCACTATCACAATGAACCGTCTATGTACAAAAAAGAGTTACGTTGTTTGTCACAAGATAAAATACTTCATCGGAATTTAAAATATAGTACAGATAGTGTGTACAATGCCATTTTTTTAAATATTTTCAATCTAATAGTACGCGTTTATCTGATTTTGTTTGTTTAGTTTTTTCTGATTTTTTTTCTCTTTTCAAAGAATCTGTCGTTTGGTCAAGATTCGTTTTCAAGGTGTAATAGTCCAGTCTTGCCTAGTCACCTCAAAATGCAAAATACGGGGAATCTACACCTTCCCTCGTTCAAACCATATACATATCTTAAAATGTTTATACTAGTTATTAAAATATATTTCATTTGTACTTCATTAATAGTGTCTATTCAACCCTTTTATATGTATTTCTTTTTAAGTGTTCCCCTCCCTACCAAGAGCGCAATCTTACTAGGTTATAAGTTACTAGCGCCTACGGGCTTTCTCAAGGAGGGAGCCAAGTCTGCTGGTACTGGTCCATATAGCAACTTGAACTTGCTGACGAGGAAGAGGTATGATTTCACAAAGCCTTACGATGTATCGTGACTCTACAAAAATAGGATGGATACGAATGGCCCATCTCGATGGCTCACGTGCTTTCCACCCATCGCTTAACGTCCTGAGACGGGTCGTTCGTTACGATGAGTTTGATATACCAAAGGGAAAGAATTTCACAATGTCTTACCGTGCATGGTAAAGCACACTACTTGATAGGTCACTGTGGGTTCTTGTGTGCATCGCTCCTTGCCATTGCAATTATTGGTTCTTGCAATCATTATTTGCAGAAACCGACCACTCTGATAAATCCAAAGACTAGTTGACTATTATTTTGGAAAGGCCGCCATCTAAGGGCTGGATAGCTCAGACGGTGAGAGCGCTGGTACGCAAAACCTGAGGTCTCGGGTTAAAGTCCCGGTCCAGTCAAAAGAAGTGTCCTTTGTCAATTAAAAAAAGGGGGGGGGGGGTAATTAAAGAACAGTGACAAGTTGGTGTGGGTCTACCAAGTGGAGCAGGCGGTTAACCCCAACATGAGAGCGGTTTGCCATGTTTTTGTCGCCAAGAGAATTAATAATTAGGAATCAAGTAGATTCGGTTTTGGCCTTTGAACCAGCACGATATGGCTTCTCCAAGCTGGTTCCTGACAACATACAATAACCCACTTTAACTTCTCGTAAGAATGTATACTGACTGCATTGCACAAAGCCATGAGCCAGCCACGCAGCGCACGAACAACAATCATTTCTTGTCTCTTGGTGGCGCTTTCTAAATCTTAATATCAATATTTCATTTGTTTTCCCCCAATTCAATTTGTTCTAGACGTGGTGGTCTAAACCAAAGAAAACACCAGATAATTTGCACAAGAAACACGGATACAAGTCTTTTGATTGATTTTTTTTTTAAAGATGAACCCAACTATACCCCACGCTATTCCCGCTCAAAAGCTTCCGGCCATTTTTTTTTTTTCAAAGAGAATTCTCCCGCACGCGAGTCAACTTTTTCAGGAATTCATATTTTGTCGCTCCACCTTCTAAGCAGGCACCAAGGGTTTTTTATGATAGCTAGAAAAAAAGCAGAAGGGTTGCTTTACAGACGAGGGTAATTTTGTTTAAAAACTGACGTCATATCGTTCAGAAACACGTGCACGGATAGGAGACCGTTACGTCATGACACGCTCCAAGCGCTTTTCTGCGTCGGCGCAGTAAAACAGTCCCCCGGGCACCCGCGCGATGCTTCTGCCTTATCACAGTGTGCGAAGGATGGGTACCAGACCACGCACCAAAAGAATTAGACAGGAAACCCTATTACACAATGTCGGGAGCGATAATCTTCAGGCTGAAAGTCAAGCAACAGTGAATCTTATGGAAGTTAACTCTCAAAAATGTATTAATACTTCTTTTACCAAGAGGTCTGGGAGAAATACCAGTTCAAATCCCACTTTCTCAGGGACTGACAGTACGTAATTTCTCTAATTTCAATCAATTTTTGACACCGTGACTAGCAGATTTGAAACCGCGGCTCAAAATTTAATGTAGCGCACGGGAACCTGCCTATACTGGTATGTCTTTACAGCTACATGGAATTTCCTTTTTTTAAGAAAAAAAGAAATCGCCTAGTTTTCAAAATGCTACTTGTTATAGGCCTAGTTACCTAACTGAGATGTCATTTTACAATGGCGCAGATGCTCTCACCTTCCCTTCAATCACACCTTTCTGGTTTCAACTCGACGTCCGTCATCAGTGGTTCTCTCAAAAGTACCGAAACTTACGCCCAACCCAGTTGTTGAGATCTATAGTTGTCGGTTTATTTGTTGTTTGTCTGTGGTAAGTATACCACCAATGACAAGGAAGGAAGGGAATTGACGTCCGGTCATAAAGACGTACATTTTCTGGTACTGTTGGACCGATTTTCTCCTTCTCCTTACATCTTTATTTCTCTGAAGTCGAAGACGGTAATAATTATAAGCACTGACGCGTGTTACTGCGTGCGAAGTGAAACAAAAATAGAGAAAAAGACAGGGATTTCTTTCACACGAGTGCTATACACGAACACGATCGTTGAGGTGCATGTCGACGATGTTGTGAAGGGTGACGAGAGCGACTCGGTGTCCGCCATCGCGGTATAACGATGGCATCCCCCCGGCGGACGGGCGGGCGGGCGGGGGGTAAAACAAGCGGGAAGGAAGGCTTCCCGGGCGGCAGACCTGGGAGGGATGAAAGCTCCCCTCAACCCCCTACGACTTCACCGCTAGCTGGAGACACGCTGGGTGGGATAAAAAGCGCTCTACCGGCTTCATCGAGACCTGGACACATCCCATCCACAGAGCGCGCGAGCTGCGAGAACCGACTCAATTCTGTCGTCTCGATTTCTCTGCGTCACTCCTATTCCCTCTCTCTCCTCTCAGTCCCTTCCCCTGTCCTCTCATCTCCTCTCCTCTCAGTCCCTTCCCCCTGCCCTCTCCCATACTCCCCTCTTCCTCCCAACCCCCTCAAAAAAGACAAGTAGGCAACAACCCATGCACGAGGGGGAGCCGGTTCAGACTTCGAACTTGACCGTGGACTTGTGGATCTTGAAGCTGCCGCCGGACGAGAAGGGCCCGCTCCCTTTGATGCCGACGGCCGACGTGCTGCTGCTGCGGAAGCTGCCGGCCACCGCGCCTCCGCCGCCGCCCGGGCCTCCGCCGCCCCCGGACCCGGAGGAGCTCCGGGCGGCGGCGCTGGCCCCGCCGTAGGACACGGTGCGGGCGGCCGGCTGCTTGCCCGAGCGCTGGTGGTGCGACTGGCCCGGCAGGCTGAAGCAGCCCTTGCGCATGATGAGCCGGGAGTTGCCCACGGCCGGCCGCGAGTGGCTGGCCAGGCTGTCCAGGTGGGCCGCGTAGCCGCCGCTCAGAATCTGAGGGAGAGGGAGAGGGGGAGATAGAGGCAGAGGGAGGGGAGAGGGAGAGACAGAGGCAGAGGGAGAGACAGAGGGAGACACAGAGAGGGAAGAGGCAGATAGAGAGACAGAGGCAGATGCAGAGGCAGAGGGAGAGACATAGGGATAGGGAGAGACAGAGGGAGAGGGAGATGGAGAGGGAGAGGGAGAGGGAGAGGGAGAGGGAGAGGGAGAGGGAGAGGGAGAGGGAGAGGGAGAGGGAGAGGGAGAGGGAGAGGGAGAGGGAGAGGGAGAGGGAGAGGGAGAGGGAGAGACAGAGGGGGTGGAGAGAAGAGGTATTGGCAGACGAAAAAGTCAGTAAAAAGGCAAACGCCACAAATAAATCTGCGATCTTAGCTCCTCTTCCCATCTTTATCCATCTGCACATAAAACGGTGCGTGCTGCACACGGTGCACAAGCAACTTAAAGACACTGGCCTGGACCGGCAAAAGGAGTTAGTGAGAAGCGACAGACTCGTGGAACGCCCCCGATAAAAAAAGAAGAAGCAAAAAAAACAAACAAATCGTATCACCTAATCACATCGGTCGATAAAATGCAACTGTTTTAAAAGTCCCTCACTCCACGTGGTCGATGTACGCAATAGCCTTCCATTCCACATCTGACCCAGTACTTTACGTACACACACATACACCAATGCACGAATCCCGGAATGTTTTGCCAGCAAGATGATAATTAGTATAAACTACAGCAGCGATTCATTGTGTTAGCACACGCATTTGATTATTGTATATACATTACACACCATTCCAAGTCATACAGATTTAGAGGGCCTGAATTTCCGGACCTATGAAGACCTTTTTCAAAGGCAGGGTGAGGATCATTCTCCTTTTGAGAAAGGTCCTGCCACGTCCATTAAGTCCATCATTATGTGCAAGAAAAAGGGTGGAACATGGCGGTTTTAATGATAGTCGAAAGTTGCTGTTTGTAGCGGGTGGGAAACTTTCTAGTTTGAACAAAGGATCAGCGCCCACTCTCGGCAATCAACGCGAGAATGCGTAAGATTGATCACCTCTTGAGTTCTGACTATAAATGGCCAACATGCACGCATTGTGTATTCATGTCAGGCAACGTGCAGAAGAAAAGTTTAGGTATTGGTGTCTACTGGTGCGACCGAAACTGAAGTATCACTGCACTTCATCGTGGTAATGTATGTACTCCCTAACAAAGTCATCGTGGTAATACTCCCTAACACAGTGACATCACACGATGCAGAAATGCTCTCTCGCTGGTACCTCACATTCACAAGTCCATGCGCGTGGCTTCACTGGTAAGCAAGCGCCAGTACACTGTGTAGCCCCAAGATCTTGATGACATCAATGATGTTCAAAGTATCAAATCTTGCATCTACGTACATCGTGATCGTGCCAAAATTAAATCAAACCAAACAGGGAATGGGGAAGTGGGGAAGAGGAGGGGTTGACATTCCGTGGTTTGAGTACCAGAGCCGCAATACATGTACGTATTTTCCTCAAGAGTGAATATCGTCATACCAAAGGCTATAATGTTTCTCCAGTACACCTAAATACGGGTTAGTTTCTACGCATGCTCCCAGCGGTCAGTCATTCTGCCCCGGGCCCTTTTCCAAAACCCGGCTTAGGCTCAGGCTCAGGCTTTGTCTCGAGTTCTTTCATCCATTTTAACGTAGAAGGTATGACAACGTGAAGCATTTGGCTTCATTTTTAAGGTTATATACTGCGTTTTGAAAAAGGAATTTAAAGCTTCTACTTCAACAAACAGCTCCAACCTGCGTTATCACCTTTTGGATAGGCTAATAAAGACAAAGCCGGAGCCGAAGCGGGGTTTCGAAAAAGGGCCCATGTCAACCTAGCAGCAAAGCCGTGTCCCGCAGTCATTGGCTACGGCTTTTGTTTGCACACGAGTCTATGGAAGCCACTTACTATATGCAGCTACAGGCAATCCGTATAATAAGCGTAAATTTGGCTACGGCTTCTGTTTGTACACGAGTCTATGGGAACCACTTGCTAGCGGCTACATGCAATCCCTATAGGCTATAATGCGTTTGGCTAAGGCTTCTGTTTGCACACAAGTCTATGGAAACCACTTGCTAGCGGCTGCAGGCAATCCCCATAATACATGTGCATTTGGCTACGGCTACGTGTGTTATTCCCGGCGGCAGCCGATGGACACAGCACATGCCAATTGTTAGAAGGTATCGTTAGTATATGCATGGTATATGCAGTGTGTTATCACGGTGGCGTGTTTCTGACGGAGGATGGCGAAAGGTGTATGGAAATGTGTTGACACTGCAGTGTGAGATTCTTCGGAAAGACTGAAAGAGAGAGAGGGGGAAAAACCACACACGAAAGACAAGATTCCACACCGTTCCAGTAGTTGGATGTCTGAAGGTCTGTACGTGGATTGGGCTCGGGCTCGGGCTCGGGCTTGGGCTAGGGCTAGGGCTAGGGCTAGGACTAGAGCTTCGTGGGAATTAATCCTGTCACCCAAAAAGATAAATATTACAGTTGTGAGGGTTTTTTCCTTTTATCAAAAGCCACTTCGCGCCGGACCACTTTTCAGTGCCCACAACCGCCACACGTTTTTGGGGTTTTATTTTGTTTTACAGATGTGACAATTTTCAAAACTCGCTTTGTAATCGTGAAAAATAAATACCTGTGAAATAAATCAGAGTGCACTGTGTGTACAAGCATACAAGCAAGCGAGTCAAAGCAGGCACAATCAGACGTCTGTGGGGCTTTTGTCACTACATCACATTGTATACTTATTGTTTGTTTGGAGACTAGTGGTGCCCGGATTCGGAGGGCCCGGTGCACAGCAAAAACACCGGTGCTCCAAATTGAAATTGGAGATCCCGGCACAAAATGGTCATACGATTGGTAGCCCCCTCTTGGTTCAAAAGAGTGTCTACATTTCAAAGTGCACAGCCAGGAAGCCTAAAATTTAGTGGGCCTGACGTTTCGATCCTAGCAGGACCTTTCTCAAAGGCAGAGTCATAGCCAGGAAGCCTATGCACTTGGCGTGCTTTCGTCATGCATTTTTAATGGGTTGGAGCCCAAGCCCAAACCCGGTTCGTAAAGAGGTGACAATGTTGACCGAAGAGAAATGAAAGGAATGCAAATGGAGGGGTAAAGAGAAGAATGAGTGAAAAGTCTGGATGTTCGAAGATATACGATGAGCTGTTGGATTTAGCAGAAACTCCCTCGGAAAAACAGTGCACGTACAGGTATTCAAAAAGGCCCTAACATAAACTGGACGGGGAAAAAAAGGTGAAAAATCAAACAACAGCTTGAAGCGGCTGGTCTGTTTCTACTTGAGGGCTTCAGCCAAATCGTCCAACTGATTTTGAGCACTCTGTCATTATTTATCTTCTCTTACGAAGTGGTTGTTCTTTAAGCTGGCTGGAGAGTGGATAAATCTATCCAAGGTTCTCTCCAATCTGAAAGGCCACGAAGGCCTGAAATTGAGATCCTTTAACCTGGCTGGAGAGTAGATAAATCTATACAAGGTACCGGTACTCTCCATCTCAAAGGCCACGAAGGCCTGAAATTTAGATCCTAAAAAGGAGCTTTGTCAAAGGCAAGACATTCGACAATCCAACATCAGGGCCCAACTTCATGAAATCTTAACAACAAAAACACAAAAACACAAACAGAAGGCCGTTTGGGCTTCTGCACTTGCGCAGTTCCCGTAACTAAAAGGATAGGTTCTTTTTTTTCTCTTTTCAGATCTGAACCTACACATGTGTAATTTGTTGCCGTACTTTAAATTCTACAAAATTGGGCCCCGCTGTAGTTCAGTGGTGGAATGATCTTGAAGAGGTGAGTTAGCCGGCAGAGTTTGATGATGGTCTGAAGAGCACCGCGGAATCCACAGAATTGAAATTTGATATGGGTCTGGAAAGGGTGTGTACTAGTAATAATTATCAGTGAAGTGTTGTAAGGGATTGTGAGAGTTGCTTTTTTCTCTGCCCCAAACAGGTTACGGTCTTCTTTGCTGGAAGTTATATTTCTTTTTCTCAAAACAGGCGAATATGAACTTTCAGGATTCTTATTCTAGATTAAGGGCAGGGTTATATGATCAGCAGTCAAATTCACCAAACCATCATAACTTACAATCCATCGCAAGACAATGAGTGATGCACAGAAACCAAACGGCCTATCACAACTTACGATGGGTCATCAATCGTAAGTTGAGTTACGATGCATCGTAAGGCTTTGATTTCACAAAGCCTTACAAAGCATCGTAACTCAATGTACAATCGATAAGTACCCATCGTCAGTTGAAAATGACTGTATGGTTTCTGTACATTGCCTATCATCTTGCCATTGATAGTATTAACGTTGCAATGAGTTTGACGACATCGACCACTGCTCATACATCTCCAATGTCAGCGGTCAAATTTCAAGTCTGTGGCATTTCCCTAGCGCCCGGGTAAATGCCTCCCGGCCCGGTCAGTCATGACGGTGGGAGGCCTCACTGCGACCAGTGACGGAAAACCTCCCCCATTCCCTCTCACCATGCACTTGTCGCCTTCAATATCATCGAGACTGTGGCGCTTGCCGCTGCTCAGGTAAGATGACTACAGCAGAGGAGTAAAGACCACGGACACAAACAATCAAACAAAAGTTCACAGGGGAAAAGCCCAAAACAAAACAAAAAATTAAAAAGATAACAGAAGACAACTGGTAGCAAAAAGGAACCAAAAACTTAAACGTCGCACGAAAATGAGTCGGTAATCCTTTTTTCCCAGAAATTAGTTTTGGTGAAAGTCTTCAGTCTACCCAATTGCCTGGGGTCTGGGGGAACGAATCCCAAACCGAGTATGAACCATGGACTGAATGAATAATTAAGCAAAGCTTAGGCACTTGGAAAGAGTGCACAAGCTTTCCGAGCAGCAGCTACAACAATGTGCTGCAGTGAGATGCAAGGTGGTTTTAAACGGGTGAACATGAGCTTGTTCTCCAGTGCCTAGCCTGGTTCTGTGGACATTTTCCCCCGAAATCTTCCCCAAACACACACCCACACGACTTTGTTAATCCTTTCCAATCTCTACAAGCGTCTTAACCCTTTCTAAGCTTAAGTGGAAAAAGACCTGCACTTTGGGTGTAACAAAAAAAAATTCAGATTTTCACTGCTTATAAAAAATGACAGCAAAATGGAACGTAAAAAAAATCAGTCCAAAGCTTTGTTAACAAATTTTGACTATTGTATGCAATGTAATTTTTTAAAATGTAAAATCTTTAAGTATTTTTAAAGAGTTTTTATTAAGCTGTATGTTCTTATGTTACTGGGACCCATGGGAGATCAGTGCTTTGCAAGCACTGAATGGGACCCCCAGTCTAAAGAAGTAATAAATAAATAAATGAGGTGGGTTTTTGTTACTCTAATTTAAGCCAGTTTCTTAACACAAACTTTCTCACTGGACAGACCAAAATAATTCCATTAAGGTATACTGGGGAGGGGAGGGGAAGGGTATCGGGAAATCTAAAGAGTATTGGAGGAAGAAACTTTACATCAAGAACAAATTGTAAACCGAACGGAAATTATAACAATACTAACAGGTTGGATTCTAAACAAAAACTAACTCCGAGTCATTTTTTTTTCTTGAGGTTTTGAAGAATCTACTGTAATAGCGCCATACAGAAAGGAAAGTGGTGATGTTTATCTCTTTTTTTGAGGGGGAGTGCCGGGGGAGGGGGGGACTAGATCACCTCAGCTACATGAAGCTACAATTCTATGACAGAGCTGGGGGGAGGGGATCGGGAGAGGGGAAGGGGGGGGGGGGTTCTGTAAAATCCAGCAAATCTCACCATGGCTTCCTTCTCGGCAATGTCGCCAAGGCTGTGTCTATGCCTGGATCTCTACACGGTGGGGGTAGCAAAAACCAAGTTCAGTTGACGGCAAAGGACGGGCATTATGTCTTTTTTTTAGGGACGGGGGAATTGCTAATGTAGAAATGTTGAGGGGTTGAGGGTGGCCTTTTCGCTGTCTGTGGCTTGAGTTCGATGGATGATGAGAGGCTCCGGTTTTCAGAATAAAATGGGACCGAGAGGCAACTGGCGTACCGTGCTATGAGAGTGACAGCCACATGTGTATGTGACAGTGACAGGTGTGCCCGCAAAGCACACGCACATGTGAATTTGTGGGCGGGGGGGAGACTGAAAAATTGCATACAAAGTGTACAGAGGACTTGTGTACATGACAGTGAATGAGCTCGGACCACACAGAACAGAGAAACTGTACGGTAAGTGTGTGGCAATGTGTGTGGCAATGAGACGACCCGTAAGAGCTGAAAGAAAAAATCGTGTGAGTTGTCGTACATGCAGCTTGGCAAAATGCAACAAGATGTCCAAGAACAACATTCAATGGCAATAATGTGCGTTAATTGCACAGGCGACCGAAAAGCTACGCTAACACGGTTGTGTAACAGGCAATCTGAGAACTGATGCAGGACTGTAAGGGGGAAAAAAAGGATTGGTTACATGAGTTTCAGCAACTTTGATACGCTTGCTTTGAAGTATATTTTTTTCTGCAAAGCACCTAATTGGGCCCGACTTTCTGCTGCCGATTTCACAAAACTTGCGTATGCAACATTTTGTTGCGTAACTTACGCATCATTTTACTGCCTCTGCTAAATACTGCGGAAAAGAGCCATTGAGGCGCAAGACTTACGCAACATTTGTGCGTTGCGTAACTTACGCAACTTTTCTTGAAATCGGCTGCAGGTCCTCATAGGAGTTTCTCAAAGGGCTTTAGATGCTCTCAGATCTGAGTGGGACCTTTCCCTTTCTGCTTTTAAGAAAGGTCTTGCTAAGAATCTAAACGTCGGGCCCTGTACATTTTTTTAGATTCATGATATCTACGTTCATCTGTAAGAATCTCACTACGATCAGTGCGTCGCTCTATGCTAGGAATTGAAAACCGGCCGAAAGATTGTCTCCTAGCAGGACCATTCTCAAAAGCTTTCTGACTTTGAGAAAAGGTCCCCCTAGGATCGATACGTCCGGCCTTCTGCGATGCTTGAGATCATCTAGTATTAAGAAGCCTGCTACGTCGATTTGTTGCTCTATGCTAAGAAGTGAAAATCGGCCGAAAGATTTTCTCCTAGCAGGACCATTCTCAAAAGCTTTCTGCCTTTGAGAAAAGGTCCCCCTAGGATCGAAACGTCCGGCCTTCTGCGATGCTTGAGATCATCTAGTCTTTAAGAAGCCTGCTACGTCGATTTGTTGCTCTATGCTAAGAAGTGAAAATCGGCCGAAAGATCCAATCCTAGCAGTACCATTCTAAAAAGCTTTCTACCTTTGAAAAAAAGGTCCCCCTAGGATCGAAACGTCGGGCCTTCTGCAATGCTTGAGATCATCTAGTCTTTAAGAAGCCTGCTACGTCGATTTGTTGCTCTTTGCTAAGAAGTGAAAATCAGCCGAAAAATCCAATCCTAGCAGGACCATTCATAATCAATCATCTTTCTTTCTCCTGATCTAGTATGCTCCCGGTTCTTCTCCTTATTACTTTCTTTTAGCCCTCACCTTGAGTGGCCTTTTGGGGCCTTATGTTTGGCGACATTCATTAAAAAAAAAAATCTCAAAACAAAAAATTCTTCCTTTGAGAAATGTCCTGCTAGGATCGAAACATCCGACCCTATGCCATGCTTGAGATCATCTGTAAGAAACACTGACGTCTCCAAGTGCCAGCCTCTGTTCCCCCTCCACCCCCCCCCACCCAAAAAAAAGAGACGGCCCTCCTACCTGGGCATGGCTCTGGTACTTCTTGGACACCTTGCCCACGATGTAGATCTGCGAAGGTTGCAGTCCGATGGTGGTGTAGACCCAGATGTCCTTGCTGGAGCCGTAGGCCGCGTGGATGATCATCTTGTTCTGAGGGCGGGGGTCAGAGGGTAAGGGGGGTGGGAGGTCAAGGTTCAGGGGTCAGATGACAAGTTTATGATGAGGACTATTCTCTTGGCTTGGTGGGCTATGGCTGAACGACCTCACTTTTTTGAATGGGGTCATTGTAACCACAGCTGTGACTGTGAATGGAGGTACTGCATGGCCCATTATGCAAGGGCTGAATGGGGTGATTGTATCCACAGCTGTGACTGTGAATGGAGGTACTGCATGGCCCATTATTCAAGGGCTGAATGGGGTCATTGTATCCACAGCTGTGACTGTGAATGAAGGTACTGCATGGCCTATTATGCAAGGGCTGAATGGGGTCATTGTATCCACAGCTGTGACTGTGAATGGAGGTACTGCATGGCCCATTATGCAAGGGCTGAATGGGGTCATTGTATCCACAGCTGTGACTGTGAATGGAGGTACTGCATGGCCCATTATGTAAGGGCTGAATGGGGTCATTGTATCCACAGCTGTGACTGTGAATGGAGGTACTGCATGGCCCATTATGCAAGGGCTGAATGGGGTCATTGTATCCACAGCTGTGACTGTGAATGGAGGTACTGCATGGCCCATTATGTAAGGGCTGAATGGGGTCATTGTATCCACAGCTGTGACTGTGAATAGAGGTACTGCATGGCCCATTATGCAAGGGCTGAATGGGGTCATTGTATCCACAGCTGTGACTGTGAATGAAGGTACTGCATGGCCCATTATGCAAGTTCTGAATGGGGTCATTGTATCCACAGCTGTGACTGTGAATGGAGGTACTGCATGGCCCATTATGCAAGGGCTGAATGGGGTGATTGTATCCACAGCTGTGACTGTGAATGAAGGTACTGCATGGCCCATTATGGAAGGGCTGAATGGGGTCATTGTATCCACAGCTGTGACTGTGAATGAAGGTACTGCATGGCCCATTATGCAAGTTCTGAATGGGGTCATTGTATCCACAGCTGTGACTGTGAATGGAGGTACTGCATGGCCCATTATGCAAGGGCTGAATGGGGTGATTGTATCCACAGCTGTGACTGTGAATGAAGGTACTGCATGGCCCATTATGGAAGGGCTGAATAGGGTCATTGTATCCACAGCTGTGACTGTGAATGAAGGTACTGCATGGCCCATTATGCAAGGGCTGAATGGGGTGATTGTATCCACAGCTGTGACTGTGAATGGGGGCACTGCATGGCCCATTATGCAAGGGCTAAATGGGGTCATTGTATCCACAGCTGTGACTGTGAATGGAGGTACTGCATGGCCCATTATGCAAGGGCTGAATGGGGTCATTGTATCCACAGCTGTGACTGTGAATGGAGGTACTGCATGGCCCATTATGCAAGGGCTGAATGGGGTCATTGTATCCACAGCTGTGACTGTGAATGGAGGTACTGCATGGCCCATTATGCAAGGGCTAAATGGGGTCATTGTATCCACAGCTGTGACTGTGAATGGAGGTACTGCATGGCCCATTATGCAAGGGCTGAATGGGGTCATTGTATCCACAGCTGTGACTGTGAATGAAGGTACTGCATAGCCCATTATGCAAGGGCTGAATAGGGTCATTGTATTCACAGCTGTGACTGTGAATGGAGGCACTGAATGGCCCATTGAGTATGGGCTTAAAAGGGGTCTTTCTATCCACAGCCGTGACTGTGAATGGGGGCACTGCATAGACCCATTATCTGGGAATAGTCTGGCTCACCTGCTCGGTCAGGCTGCGAAGGTAGTGCGCCTTCTGGCGGAGTGGGTCCGTGGACAGGCCATCAATGAAGTAGACCATGCCGTGCGGGAAGTTGTGCTGAGCCAGCCAGGCGACAATCTTCTGCTTCTGCATGCTGGGCCGGGCTGTGATGTAGATGATCAGGTAGTTGAGGTCCTGCCAATGCCTGGGAGAGGGGAAGGGACAGAGAGAGGGGGAGAGGGGGAGGGGGAGGGAGAGGGAGGAGATGGAGAGGGAGAAGGAGAGGAAGAGGAAGAGGGAAAGGGAGAGGGAGAGGGGAGGGAGAGGGAGAGGGGAGGGAGAGGGAGAGGGAGAGGGAGAGGGAGAGGGAGAGGGAGAGGGAGAGGGAGAGGGAGAGGGAGAGGGAGAGGGAGAGGGAGAGGGAGAGGGAGAGGGAGAGGGAGAGGGAGAGGGAGATGGAGGGGAAGGAGGAGAGGGAGATGGGTAGGGGAGGGAGAGAAAGAGGTAGAGGGAGAGGGAGATAGGGAGGGAGATAGGAAAAGAGAGGAAGAGAGAGGGAGAGGGAGAGGGAGATGGGGAGGGAGATGGAGGAGATGGGAGGAGAGAGGGAGAGGCAGAAGGAGAAGGAGATGGAGAGGGAGATGGATACAGAGGAAGATGGGAAAGAGGGGAAAATCAGAGGGGAAATTGAGAGATGGAGAGACACAAGAGACAGGGAGAGGGAGGGGAGAGGGAATGAGAAGGGAGGAGAAGGAAAGGAAGAGGAGAGAGGGGGCAAGATACGAGGGGAGACGGAGAGAGTGGCAAGAGACAGGAAAAGGAGGGGGAGAGGGAGAAGGGGAATGGAGAGGGAATGGGGCGAGAGGGTTAGAACTAGTGGGATCCAGGGCCAATTCCATGCTTGCCAATCCATCCAAGTGCCTACCACCATCCAAAGAGAGACCTCCAATCTCTGGTCGGTCTTATCGTGTGTCAGGAAGTCTGTCCTAGGCTAGATAAGTGCGGGCAATCTTGCAAGCAGTTTACCTGACAACATCCACTGCTCCCGCCCTGACCTTGGGGTCACGACCCATGATGGAGACGCTGGCCGTGAATGAGCCATCGATGCTGAAGACGACACACTCACACTTGGGAGGTACGATGGCCAGGTAGCTCTCTGCAGACGTGTGGTCCCCTCTGGGGGGAAGAACAGTGGGATTGATACGGGCATAAGGTAACAATTGGGCTTCGGCTGGGTTGGTTGGGTTGGGCTGGGTTGGGTTGGGTTGGGTTGGATGGGTTGGGCTGGGTTGGGTTGGGTTGGGTTGGATGGGTTGGGTTGGGTGGAGTTGGGTGGGATGGGTCTGGTTTGGTTTGGTTTGGGTTGGGTTGGGTTTGGTTTGGTTTGGTTTGGTTTGGTTTGGTTGGGTTGGGTTGGGTTGGGTTGGGTTGGGTTGGGTTGGGTTGGGTTGGGTTGGGTTTGGTTGGGTTGGGTTGGGTTGGGTTGGGTTTGGTTGAGTTTGGTTTGGTTGAGTTTGGTTTGGTTTGGTTGGGTTTGGTTGGGTTTGGTTGGGTTGGTTGGGTTGGGTTGGGTTGGTTGGGTTGGGTTAGGTTGAGTTGGGTTGGGTTGTGTTGGGTTGGGTTGGGTTGGGTTGGGTTGAGTTGGGTTGGGTTGTGTTGGGTGGGGTTGGGTTGGGTGGGGTGGGTTGGGTTTGGATTGGTTGCAAAGTTGCAAAGGGATAAGATGGGATGGTAGGGGATGAGATGGGATTTCAGAATATCTTTTCCTTACCTGACAACCATCTTCACTGGATAGATGCCTTGGCTCAGTGCACGTGTGCTAGGGATGGTGTAGGTCAGTCGGCCATGCCCGTTGGTCACTTCAGTGGCAAAGTGGACCCACTCACCCGAGGGGGGCTGGGTCACAATGTGGATGTCCACCTGTCGGCCAAAAAGGTCTCATTACATCATACTGACATGGCCGGCCTGGTCAGCAGAAATAACGTGTTGCAATGAAGTGGTGAAATCCAGGGCTAGTGCTTGCATTGGGGCTGGTGCCTTTTGCTACAGCTATGGCTATGGCTATGGCTACGGCTACAGCTATGGCTTGGGTTTGGGCTTGGGCTATGGCTTTGGCTTTGGCTAGGGCTTTTGGCCAAGGCCAATACCAAGCTAATGTTTCTAGAATGGGCTATAATTATTTGCCTTTGGGAAAGGTCCTGCTAGGATCCGAACTTTTGAGATTTAAAGAAAGAAAAGTTGTTTTCTCACCTTCTCTCCAGTCAGCGTGACCATGTCCAGGGAGCTGTACATGAAGCGTCCGTTCAGGACCTGGGAGGAACCCTCCAGGCAAATAATGTCCTGACACCGGTGATTGGGGTTGACGTTTTGCTGCAGTCAGGAGGAGGAGCAGCAGCAGCAGCAGGAGGAAGAGAAGGAGGAAGAGGCAGAGGAGCAGGAGCAGTAGGAGGAAGAGTCAGAGGAGGAAGAGGCAGAGGAGGAGGAAGAGGCAGAGAAGGAGGAAGAGGCAGAGGAGGAGGAAGAGGCAGAGAAGGAGGAAGAGGCAGAGGAGGAGGAAGAGGCAGAGGAGGAGGAAGAGGCAGATGAGGAGGAAGAGGCAGATGAGGAGGAAGAGGCAGAGAAGGAGGAAGAGGCAGATGAGGAGGAAGAGGCAGATGAGGAGGAAGAGGCAGAGGAGAAGGGGCAGGAGGAAGAAGAGAAGGAGGAAGAGGCAGATGAGGAGGAAGAGGCAGAGAAGGAGGAAGAGGCAGAGGAGGAGGAAGAGGCAGAGAAGGAGGAAGAGGCAGAGGAGGAGGAAGAGGCAGAGAAGGAGGAAGAGGCAGAGGAGGAGGAAGAGGCAGATGAGGAGGAAGAGGCAGAGAAGGAGGAAGAGGCAGAGGAGGAGGAAGAGGCAGAGAAGGAGGAAGAGGCAGAGGAGGAGGAAGAGGCAGAGGAGGAGGAAGAGGCAGAGGAGGAGGAAGAGGCAGAGAAGGAGGAAGAGGCAGATGAGGAGGAAGAGGCAGAGGAGGAGGAAGAGGCAGAGGAGGAGGAAGAGGCAGAGGAGGAGGAAGAGGCAGAGGAGGAGGAAGAGGCAGAGGAGGAGGAAGAGGCAGAGGAGGAGGAAGAGGCAGAGGAGGAGGAAGAGGCAGAGGAGGAGGAAGAGGCAGAGAAGGAGGAAGAGGCAGAGGAGGAGGAAGAGGCAGAGGAGGAGGAAGAGGCAGAGGAGGAGGAAGAGGCAGAGAAGGAGGAAGAGGCAGATGAGGAGGAAGAGGCAGATGAGGAGGAAGAGGCAGAGGAGAAGGGGCAGGAGGAAGAAGAGAAGGAGGAAGAGGCAGATGAGGAGGAAGAGGCCGAGGAGCAGGAGCAGGAGGAAGAAGAGAAAGAGGAGGAGAAAGAGGAGCAAGAGGAGGACAATAGAATACAACTGATGACTCACCCAACTCCCCAAAAACAATGAAAAAATGTCCGTGAGAAAGCTTCTGCTTGGAATGATATCTATGGGTTTCTAACTTTCAGGGTACATCTCAGGTACATTTCAGGTACATCTCAGGACGGCTGAGTCTATAACCACTTTACAGGGTTGTTCTATTACAATAAAACAACCCTGCAAAGGTACGTGCTCTCCACTGCACTTATAAACACCGATGATAGTTGGAATCCAGCAGTCTCTTGATAACGGGCAGAGTACTCATACTACCCAAAACATTGAATTAACGGCTCTTTTCAGAGCCATACTCCTTCTCGAAAGAGATGGTGTGCATGGTGTCACCGCAAACCTCCTACTAGGTATTTCCGCCATGCAAACCTTCAGATCTGAAGGCTTTAACGGCCAGTGCTCCTACCTTCATTTTGACACTGGTCCGTTTCCGTTGCCATTTCTCCCGCGGGTTGGAGGGACTGAAGGCAGTGGTGGAGGTCCCATCTCCGGAGTGAACACTGACACAGTCGTTCTGGAAAATCTGCCGACGGTGGACAACAAACAAACAAACGTGTCACCATCATCATCGTCATACTCATCATCTTTATCATTCTAATCCTCGTCCTCCCCATCCTACTCAGCCTCTTCCTCATCCTCCCCATCCTACTCGGCCTCTTCCTCACCCTCCCCATCCTACTCAGCCTCTTCCTCATCCTCCCCATCCTACTCAGCCTCTTCCTCATCCTCCCCATCCTACTCAGCCTCTTCCTCATCCTCCCCATCCTACTCAGCCTCTTCCTCGTCCTCCCCATCCTACTCGGCCTCTTCCTCATCCTCCCCATCCTACTCAGCCTCTTCCTCGTCCTCCCCATCCTACTCAGCCTCTTTCACATCCTCCCCATCCTACTCGGCCTCTTCCTCGTCCTCCCCATCCTACTCAGCCTCTTCCTCATCCTCCCCATCCTACTCAGCCTCTTCCTCGTCCTCCCCATCCTACTCAGCCTCTTCCTCATCCTCCCCATCCTACTCGGCCTCTTCCTCGTCCTCCCCATCCTACTCGGCCTCTTCCTCATCCTCCCCATCCTACTCAGCCTCTTCCTCATCCTCCCCATCCTACTCGGCCTCTTCCTCATCCTCCCCATCCTACTCAGCCTCTTCCTCATCCTCCCCATCCTACTCAGCCTCTTTCACATCCTCCCCATCCTACTCGGCCTCTTCCTCGTCCTCCCCATCCTACTCGGCCTCTTCCTCATCCTCCCCATCCTACTCAGCCTCTTCCTCACCCTCCCCATCCTACTCAGCCTCTTCCTCATCCTCCCCATCCTACTCGGCCTCTTCCTCATCCTCCCCATCCTACTCAGCCTCTTCCTCGTCCTCCCCATCCTACTCAGCCTCTTCCTCATCCTCCCCATCCTACTCGGCCTCTTCCTCATCCTCCCCACCCTACTCAGCCTCTTCCTCGTCCTCCCCATCCTACTCAGCCTCTTTCTCATCCTCCCCACCCTACTCAGCCTCTTCCTCATCCTCCCCATCCTACTCAGCCTCTTCCTCATCCTCCCCATCCTACTCAGCCTCTTTCACATCCTCCCCACCCTACTCAGCCTCTTTCTCATCCTCCCCATCCTACTCAGCCTCTTTCTCATCCTCCCCATCCTACTCAGCCTCTTCCTCATCCTCCCCATCCTACTCAGCCTCTTCCTCAACCTCCCCATCCTACTCAGCCTCTTCCACATCCTCCCCATCCTACTCAGCCTCTTTCTCATCCTCCCCATCCTACTTAGCCTCTTTCTCATCCTCCCCATCCTACTCAGCCTCTTCCTCAACCTCCCCATCCTACTCAGCCTCTTCCACATCCTCCCCATCCTACTCAGCCTCTTTCTCATCCTCCCCATCCTACTCAGCCTCTTTCACATCCTCCCCATCCTACTCAGCCTCTTCCTCATCCTCCCCATCCTACTCAGCCTCTTCCTCATCCTCCCCATCCTACTCAGCCTCTTCCTCATCCTCCCCATCCTACTCAGCCTCTTCCTCATCCTCCCCATCCTACTCAGCCTCTTTCACATCCTCCCCACCCTACTCAGCCTCTTTCTCATCCTCCCCATCCTACTCAGCCTCTTTCTAATCCTCCCTATCCTACTCAGCCTCTTTCTCATCCTCCCCATCCTACTCGGCCTCTTCCTCATCCTCCCCATCCTACTCAGCCTCTTCCTCATCCTCCCCATCCTACTCGGCCTCTTCCTCATCCTCCCCATCCTACTCAGCCTCTTCCTCATCCTCCCCATCCTACTCAGCCTCTTCCTCATCCTCCCCATCCTACTCGGCCTCTTCCTCATCCTCCCCATCCTACTCAGCCTCTTCCTCATCCTCCCCATCCTACTCAGCCTCTTCCTCATCCTCCCCATCCTACTCAGCCTCTTCCTCATCCTCCCCATCCTACTCAGCCTCTTCCTCATCCTCCCCATCCTACTCAGCCTCTTCCTCATCCTCCCCATCCTACTCAGCCTCTTCCTCATCCTCCCCATCCTACTCAGCCTCTTCCTCATCCTCCCCATCCTACTCAGCCTCTTCCTCAACCTCCCCATCCTACTCAGCCTCTTCCTCACCTTCCTCAACCTCCCCATCCTACTCAGCCTCCTCCTTATCCTCCCCATTGTCATGCATCCTCCTCCTCATCAAGTCTCCCTTCACCTACTTATCATCCTCTTCCTCAGCCTCCTCAACCTCCCCAACCTCCCCATCCTACTCAGCCTCCTCCTCAACCTCCCCATCCTACTCAGCCTCCTCCTTATCCTCATCATTGTCATGCATCCTCCTCCTCATCAAGTCTCCTTTCTCCTACTTATCATCCTCTTCCTCAAGGGGAAATTCCCTTATCCGAATACTTTTCTCATTTTTTTTCAAGCGCACGTCAAATATCCGGGTCTAATTTCTGACGAGTAAAGAAAAGCCCGCCACCCACCTGTCTGAGAATGAAGGCCACAGCGTCGGTACTCTCCCAATAGCTTGCATGGAAGATGTGTGGCAGGGCACCAGTGGGGAACGCTTGCAGTGCCTCTGGGCAGTACAAGGCAAAGTCCATCCGTCTGGTACCCCACCACCTGCTGCTGACAGACTGCACAACTGTATAGGGGGGGGGGGGTAAGGAGGGAGAAATAAAGGAACCACACTTGAACTCTAAAGACTTACACAGCAATCTTGTTTCTAGCAGTTTCTAACTGTGATATACAAAAATGTTACAAACTGCATACTGACTAAAATTACCAAAATGTAAATCTTAGAATTTAGTGGGCCTGACGTTTCGATCCTAGCAGGACCTTTGAGAAAGGTCCTGCTAGGATCGAAACGTCAGGTCCACTAAATTTTAAGTTTCTAACTGTGGAAGTGATACCAAACAATTGAAGCAGACCGACTTAAATTCGAATCTAAACAAAAGTATGACACTATGAACATCTAAATCGTGAAAAAGGGGTGAAAATGTCATTTTGCCGTGAAACTAAAAAGTCACTGTGATTACCATAGAGGTACTGTATGGTGTCCTTGTGCCTGTCACTCCCAGATACTTTTAAATTGTCTCTAGCCATTTACCATCAGGAAAGTGGCCATGGAAACCACTGGTGAAAACACTGTGAAAATGACTTGGCTTACTGTGTGCCATGAAATAGGGGTGAAAACACGGTGAATTTTCTTTTCACGGCTAAATGACATTTTCACCCCATTTTCGCGGTTGAGATGTTCACAGTAAGAGGGCCTGACATTTCGATCCCTGTAGGATCTTACAGAATGACGGGTGTGGGCCGTTTCAACGCCACCATGCACCGCTGGGGCCTGCGCCCATCAGCAGCCTGCCCATGCGGAGCCGAGGAACAGACCGCCCACCACATCATCCACGAGTGCCCCACCTTCCCCCCACCCAATGACCTTGACCTGAATGACCTGAGTCCCGACGCAGAGAGCTGGCTGCAGCGGCTGAGCGACATCGCCTAGCTGCCTCACACGAAAGAAGAAGAAGACAGAATGACTTTGGGAAAGGTTCTCTTTCTAACTTTTGATCTCCTCCTTGGTTGTTCCCCTGGCCATTCTCCTTATAAAAATAAGGGTCCCGCTGGGATTGAAATGTCTCCAGCTAGCGATCTTTGAGCCACAGCACCCGCTGAGTGCTTACCGTTGGACAGGGCCGGCGACATGCCGCTGGTCTCGTCGTCAGGGGCGGGTGCCTCGCTGCAGGTGCTGGCTGAGCTGGGCAGACGCCGGTGGCTCGGGGTGAAGGGGGCGGGTGGGCAAGCCGCCTGGCCCTCCACGAACAGGATGGGGTTGTGGGCGATGCAGTCCACTGGGGGGTGGAGAGAGGGAGTGAGAGGAAGAGAGGGTGAGGGGGAAGGAGGAGAGGGACAGGGACAGGGACAGGGACAGGGACAGGCAGAGGCAGAGACAGAGTGAGAGGGAGGCAGAGGCAGAGGCAGAGGGGTAGAGAGAGGGAGAGGCAGAGGCAGAAGCAGAGGGGTAGAGAGAGGGAGAGGCAGAGGCAGAGGCAGAGGCAGAGGCAGAGGCAGAGGTACAGGCAGAGGCAGAGGCAGAGGCAGAGGCAGAGGCAGAGGTACAGGCAGAGGCAGAGGCAGAGGCAGAGGTACAGGCAGAGGCAGAGGCAGAGGCAGAGGCAGATGCAGAGGCAGAGGCAGAGGTACAGGCAGAGGCAGAGGCAGTGGCAGAGGCAGAGGCAGAGGTACAGGCAGAGGCAGAGGTACAGGTACAGGAGAGAGAGAGAGGGAGAGGGAGAGGGAGAGGGAGAGTGAGAGGAGGGAGAGGAAGATGGAGAGGGAGAGGGAGAGGGAGGAGAGGGAGAGGCAGAGGTACAGGCAGAGGCAGAGGCAGTGGCACAGGGAGAGGAAGAGCCAGAAGGAGAGGGAGAGGCAGAGGGAGAGTAAGAGGGAGAGGGAGAGGCAGAGGCAGAGGCAGATAAATCAATTTTAGCCCAAGTTAGTTCCTCTCACTAAATTGACATTTCCTAGATATTGCGAGCAACCAAGCCCACAGGATATCAGCATACATCCCACTTTTCTTTGCTCTCCATAAACCAAAAGTAAGGTTTGGGTTGGGAGGGTAATCCTATAAATCGTGACTTAAGCAAAGTTTGGTGCTCAAGTGGCTCTATGACATTGGCCACTGTTTGTGAGTACTCTGGAATACTTTTGCGTCCCACGCAAAGGGCTGGCGGCCGCTAGGAGAGCTCACCGAGGTTGATGGAGTGGCCGTCCCCGAGGGGGTACTTCTGGTAGCGGGCCACCGCCACGGGGGAGAGCAGGGAGAACTTGTGGTTCAGCAAGGGCTCTATGCGGGCCGCACAGGGGTCCGTCCGGTGGAACAGGTTGTAGAAGTTTTGGCAGGCTGGCCTGGGTGGGATGACTGCACAGGAGAGAGAGGAGATGTGTAAGAAGAGTAAGAAAGAGAGAGAGAGAGAGGGTGAGAGAGAGAGAGAGAGAGAGAGAGAGAGGGTGAGAGAGAGAGAGAGAGAGGGTGAGAGAGAGAGAGAGAGAGAGAGAGAGAGAGAGAGAGGAAAGAGAGAGGAGAAGAGAGAGGGGAAGAGAGAGGGAAAGAGAGAGAGGAAGAGAGAGAGAGAGAGGAAGAGAGAGAGAGAGGAAGAGAGAGAGAAAGAGAGATGGGAGAGAGATAGGGAGAGAAAGAGAGTGAGAGTGAGAGAGAGGGGACAAGAGAAAGTCAGAGGGAGATAGTATTAAGAGAGATTACAGTGAGAGAGAATAATAAAGTTAGGGATAGTGTAAAGAGAGAGAGGAAGAGAGTAGGAGAGAGAAAGAGAGAGAGGAAGAGAGTAGGAGAGAGAAAGAGAGAGAGGAAGAGAGAAGAAAGTAAGATAGTATTAAGATAGATTAGAGGGGAGAGCAAAAGAGAGTATGAGACAGAAAGGAGGAGAGTAAGAGAGAGAAGAAGAGAACGAAAATGAGAGAAAGTGGTAAAGGGATGGATTTCACAAAGCCATCCATTGTAACTCAACTTACGATGGACAGTCCTCAGTAAGTTGAGAGTTTTTGTGCAGTTTCTGAGCATCGCTCATCTTTTTGTGTTAAGTTATGACAAGACGGAATCGACAACAGGTTAATCGACTGTTTAAGAACAGTTCAAGTAACAGGCTAAAGAACAACAACACATTGGTTTGGGTACGTCCGGTGGAAATGGCGACATACTATTGAGAGCTTTTTCCTGGCTTCTGTCGCCAACAGAATCAATCGTTAAGACAAAAAAAGCAGAGACCTAACAACAACAAAATCGTCCGCTGGGTCTTGCTACCTGATTTCCCGTTGAGCAGCAGTCGCCGGTGGGCCAGGATGATGCCGAGTGGCGAGCCGAACATGAAGAACTGCTGCACGTCAAACTCCAGCCGGTGCAGCCCGGACGACGACGACGGCGGCATTGGCCCGCCGTGGGCATAGTCCGAGGAGACCAGGCTGCTGACCTGGCTGCAGCAGCTGGTCCGCCGCCAGTCCGGACAGCAGTCGGCGGCCGCCGCCGCGGCCGCCATCTGGGCCAGCGGCATCTCCCTGCTGAAGAAGACGTGGCCCGAGGAGTGCCGCGCCCGCTCGGCCTGGGCGTGGCCGGGCGTGGTCTCGCTGCGGCCTCGGACCGGCAGCAGCGGGTTGTGGTCGGAGTCGGCGGGGATGCCGGGGGCGGCGGCGGCGGCCGCCGTGGCCGCCGTGGCCTGGAGATCGCTGCTGCTCATGCTCATGCGCTTGCTGTTCAGCTCGCCCCGCGCCTCCAGGGCCAGTTGGTCCACGCAGGCGGTGGTGGAGGCACATCTGTGAGGAGGGGGAGGAGGAGGAGGTGGCGGTGGGCTGGCCGCCGCTGACTGCTGCGGCCCGTGCTGCTGGTCGTTGGTGCAGCTGGCCGGCGACGAGAGGCTGTCGGAGAAGGTGGCCGGGCTGCTGGTGCTGCTGGAGTGGCTGGCGTTGCCCGGGTAGCCCGCCCCCCAGCATAGAGCGTCGTAGCCCAGCACGGCACCCATGCAGTCCGCTACCAGACAAACCTACAGGGGGGATTGGTGGGTTTGAAAGGAAGAAAGTTGAGAAAACAAACAAACCAACTTCCCAATCGAGGGATAGAGAGAGAGAGAGATAGAGAGAAAGAGAGAGAGAGATAGATATATATATAGAGAGAGATAGATATAGAGAGAGAGAGAAAGAGAGAGAGATAGAGAGAAAGAGAGAGAGAGATAGATATATATATAGAGAGAGATAGATATAGAGAGAGAGAGAAAGAGAGAGAGAGAGAGAGAGAGAGAGAGGGAGAGACAGACAGAGAGAGACAGACAGAGAGATAGAGAGAGAGAGACAGACAGACAGAGAGACAGAGAGAGACATAGAGAGACAGAGAGACAGAGACAGAGAGAGAGACAGACAGACAGGCACAGAGAGAGAGACAGAGAGAGAGACAGACACAAAGAGAGAGTGAGAGAGACATGAGGGAAGGAAAGAGAGAGAGATAGAGAGAGAGAGAGCGGAGAGGGAGAGAGAGCGAGAGCAAGAGAGAGAGAGTGATCAAGGGAGAGAGAGAGAGAGAGAGGAAGGAGGGAGGAAGAGAGGGAGGAGGCCAGAGAGGAAGGAGGGATAATAAGAGCCTCCCCATACCTGTCCGTCAAAGCCGCGGCCCTCCTCTGAGCGGACAAACTCGGCGAAGACCCTGTTCATGCTGTCGATGGTTGTGGACACCAGGTCTGGGTACTCGGGCAGGCAGGTGGCCAGGACGGGCAGCGCCCCCACTGAGATGAAGTCACTGTTGCTCGAGGGTACTTTGCCCTCGGCCGAGATGTCATTGCCATATGGACTAAGGCTGCAAGGGTGGGAGACAAAATCATTTATCTTCCAGTTTCTTTCCAGTTCTCAGCTGGATTCAAATACTACCACTACTTCTAATTCCAGAGCCCAAGCCTGAACCCAAGTCTGAGCCCAAGCCTGAACCCAAGCCTGAACCCAAGCCTTCAGCCCAAGCCTGAGCCCAAGCCTGAGCCCAAGCCTGAACCCAAGCCTGAGCCCAAGCCTGAGTCCAAGCCTGAACCCAAGCCTGAACCCAAGCCTGAACCCAAGCCTGAGCCCAAGCCTGAACCCAAGCCTGAACCCAAGCCTGAGCCCAAGCCTGAGTCCAAGCCTGAACCCAAGCCTGAACCCAAGCCTGAACCCAAGCCTGAGCCCAAGCCTGAGCCCAAGCCTGAACCCAAGCCTGAACCCAAGCCTGAGCCCAAGCCTGAGCCCAAGCCTGAGCCCAAGCCTGAGCCCAAGCCCAAGCCTGAGCCCAAGCCTGAGCTCAAGCCTGAACCCAAGCCTGAACCCAAGCCTTACCCCAAGCCTTACCCCAAGCCTGAACCCAAGCCTGAGCCCAAGCCTGAGTCCAAGCCTGAACCCAAGCCTGAACCCAAGCCTGAGCCCAAGCCTGAACCCAAGCCTGAACCCAAGCCTGAACCCAAGCCTGAGCCCAAGCCTGAACCCAAGCCTGAACCCAAGCCTGAACCCAAGCCTGAGCCCAGGCCTGAGCCCAAGCCTGAGCCCAAGCCTGAGCCCAAGCCCAAGCCTGAGCCCAAGCCTGAGCTCAAGCCTGAACCCAAGCCTGAACCCAGCCTTACCCCAAGCCTGAACCCCAGCCTGAACCCAAGCCTGAGCCCAAGCCTGAACCCAAGCCTGAGCCCAAGCCTGAACCCAAGTCTGAGCCCAAGCCTGAACCCAAGCCTGAACCCAAGCCTGAGCCCAATCCTAAGCCCAAGTCTGAGCCCAAGCCTGAACCCAAGCCTGAGCCCAAGCCTGAACCCAAGCCAGAGCCCAAGCCAGAGCCCAAGCCTGAACCCAAGCCTGAACCCAAGTCTGAGCCCAAGCCTGAGCCCAAGCCTGAACCCAAGCCTGAACCCAAGCCTGAACCCAAGCCTGAACCCAAGCCTGAACCCAAGCCTGAACCCAAGCCTGAACCCAAGCCTGAGCCCAAGCCTGAACCCAAGCCTGAACCCAAGTCTGAGCCCAAGCCTGAACCCAAGCCTGAACCCAAGCCTGAACCCAAGCCTGAACCCAAGCCTGAGCCCAAGCCTGAACCCAAGCCTGAACCCAAGTCTGAGCCCAAGCCTGAACCCAAGCCTGAACCCAAGCCTGAACCCAAGTCTGAGCCCAAGCCTGAACCCAAGCCTGAACCCAAGCCTGAGTCCAAGCCTGAGTCCAAGCCAGAGCCTGACTCTGAACCAGAGTCCAATCTAGCGATTCGTAAAAAGGTGTATTCTAGTAGTAGTCTGCCCCGCTCATCCCCACTGACCTTGTCATGAGCGCTATGGCCTCGTAGCATGTGGAGGGGCAGGGCACCAGACGGATGGTGGAGCGGCCCAGGGCGATGGGGAAATGAGCCCGCACCACGGCGTCAAAGGCCGCCCGGAAGGTGTTGACGTCGCTGGTCTTGGCCCCCGGCTCCTGCATGCCGTCCAGTATGTTGCCGCCGTGCA
Organism: Luidia sarsii; assembly: GCA_949987565.1. Lineage (NCBI taxonomy): Eukaryota > Metazoa > Echinodermata > Asteroidea > Paxillosida > Luidiidae > Luidia > Luidia sarsii. The sequence goes on from OX465105.1 coordinate 14,682,092, forward strand.
GCACCAGGATCAGCACGCTCAAGTCGCAGATGGGGATGCCGGTGGCCGGGGCCGAGTGGGGCGGGGCCGGGATGGGGTCGCCTACGGCGATGAAACAAAGAGACACGCCCGTAACCGCACCCGCACACCAACAATTTGATGACAAAGAGCAACGACCGGTTTCAACGGCAATCCCGCACAGCATTTTAACACCCATCGGGCTCTTGCACCAGAAAGTATACTGACAACATACTCCGGGTAGTAGTTTAGGTAGTTACTGGCTACTGAACCTGCCAATCTTTCAACAGGCCTCGTATGGATGGCAGCTCTAAATCTGACAAACCTCCAACTGTTGAATTAGACGGCGGGCGAGGAACGCCCTGCCCGAAAAAACGACGAGTTACCAACTCGTCTCAGAGCCAGGGCTTACTCGGTGTCACCACACACTTATTTGCTTCCACCGTGCACACCTTCCGAGCCTCATGGAACGCAGCCTTGGTTACCTTCAGCATTGAGGGTGTGATTGAGAGCCTCCAGGGAGCTCCATTGGGACATGCCTTGGGGCTCCTCATCCACATCGGCTGCAGAAGGCAGAAAGAACAAGAGGAGAGAGGAGGTCAATAGCGTAAACAGTGGACAAGGGCCGGCCTAACAAACCGGGAACCTGAAGTCTGACCGAGGTAATGTACAATGCAAAGGGCAGGCTTTCCTCTTGGAATGTTAAAGGGGGAATGCAAGTCAGGCCCATGAGCTTTATAAATCTGTTCACACTATGAACATCTAAACGGTGAAAAAGGGGTGAAAATGTCATTTCGCTGTGAAACTAAAAAGTCACTGTGATTTCATGGTGCATTTTACAGTGAATTCACCATGAAAATAATCGCCTTTCTGACCTGATAAGGACATCTTCAGGTCACTAAAGAGACCGTGAAAAACCTGTGAATATATGGCAAGCTCCAGCCTTGAGGGATGGCTAATTCAATTACCAGTAGGGACCACCAGCCCCCATAGAGGTACTGTTTGGTGTCCTTGTAACTGTCACTCCCAGATACTCCTATTGCCTCTAAACATTTACCACCAGGAATTTGGCCTTGGAGACCACTGGTGAAAACACCGTTAAAATGACTTGGCTAACTGTGTGCCATGAAATAGGGGTTAAAACACGGTGAATTTTCTTTTCACGGCTAAATGATTTTCAAGGTTTAGATATTCATAGTGTCAGAGTTGAAATTAAAAACAAATCACTCAAAACCCCACTCATTCGGGCTTTCATTAGAGGGAATATATATCAGCACATGTGGTACGCGTCGTCAGCTAGTGTGCCACACTGGGAGTCACCATTTCTACGTCCTAAACAAAGCCCCCCCTGCGAAGTTACGACGTCTACGCTTTCCCCTTTTAAGAGTCTGAGATTACCAATGCCAATTTGCTCGGTAAACCAGCTTGCTATAATTGTGGATGCGCTAGCTCGATGCTACGTACCAAAGGAATGAAATTGGCATCACAATAGGAGACCTTTGAGATGCTTGGTGATATGCAGTCATATTGGAAGCTTGGTTATTCTGAGCATGCGCTTATAGACTGTTTGAGCATGTGTACACCATTGAGAAGGACCACCAGGTCAATCACCGTGAAATTGACATAATGCTTTCAAAAGCCGTGTCCTCACTGGACTTATTTTTTACCGAGCCCGTGGGTAACATTCCAATGGGTAAATCTTCCAGGCGTCCGCACTTGGACTATTCGACTCGGGTAAACTAACCGAGACGATCGGTAAAACTAACCGACTGGCGCAAACAAACGCATGAGGGCACTTTCGTGGTGACCTTTCACCGGATGTCTGTACACAATCTACCGGCTGTGTGTGTACATTATGTACAGAACATGTGCATGTACTGTAGTCACGTTGCTACCCCATGCCCGCACGAGTCTTGTGTACAGGGACATACACGTCACGTGGTATCGAAGCAATGCGGGGCGCCGGCGCCGGACCGGATGTGGTTTTTTACCGAGTCGTTTACCGAGACGTCGTGTCCGGATTGGACTTTTCGGCTCGGTTAAACTGACCTGATCAATTTAACCGGGCAGAAGTCGGCCGGTTAAACTACCCATTCGAGTCGGGTAAGTTACCTGGGAGGAAAACTTCCTGGGCTGTCCGCACTGGACTTAAAATGGTCAATTTACCCATTTGCTCGGTTAGTTTAGCCATTTTAAGTCCCGTGCGGACGCGGCTAAAGTCTCTTGTACGCCGCATATTTACCCTGGGCGTCAAAGAATTCGTCCTCAGAGCTGTCCGAGTCTTGCTGGATGCTGTTCATTCGCCACTGGGCCAGCATGTCACTGTTGTTGGTTCCTGGACAAACGACAGAAGAAGAAAGAAAACAAATAATCCACAAAAGTAAAACGGGAAAGCTGAACTGGGAAATTCTTAAATTAGTTTGAAAAAAAAAAATTGGCAAAGACAAATTTGACTGGACCGGGAATTGAGCCCCAGTCTTCTAACGTACATGTACCAACTGACTGGGAATTTGTTTCAAACAATTTGAAAAATGGACAAAGTAAAAAAAAACCGGGGGACTTGAAACCAAGACCTCTGGCTAGACGTACCAGTGCTCTTGCCACCAGAGCTAGCCAACCCCCTTCAGATTGCCAATAAGTCAACTACCTTGGCGGGGAGGGTGGGATGGGTTTGAAAAAAGCTGACAAATGCTGGCAGTCCAAGACCCAGTGATGAAAATCAAAATTTCCCAAAAATCCAGAAATCCTGAAACCATCAAATATCACCGAATAAACGGAAACTAAACCACCTACTTACATGTGTAATGTGATTAAAGGTTAAATCAAATTTCTGTTTGAATGTCCTTCCACCGTCATAGCAAGTCCCCAAAGAGGAGGCTGTGACAGAGCTCGGACCCAACTCCATAGGGCAGCTTAAAAGCATGATCGTCGCAAATGGTCCGACCCCCCTCCGCGACTTCCTCCCGCCTCACCTTTCTTGGACAGCCGGCGGGCGTTCAGGTTGACCATGGCCCCCACCTCCTCCAGGCTGGCGGGCAGGGCGTCCTGATCGTCCGCCCCAAAGTCCCCGCTGCCCACCGAGTCCGCCCGGCCCGCCCGGCCCAGCCGGCCCCGCCGCCCCAGCCTGGGCGTCGTCTCCTCCTGGCTGTCCAGCCGCTGGAGCTCCACCCCGCCCTCCCCGGCCGTCATCCCCCCGGCGCCCCCGCCGGGCTGCTGGCCCTCGCCCTGCTGGCCCTCGCCCTCGACGTGGGCCTCTGCCATCTTCTCCGATAGCTCCTTGGCGGCCTCCTGCTCCAGACGCCGGATGTCCTCGATGGTCAGCCCCACCCACTCGTCCTGCCAGCACCACGCCTGTCGGTGGGCGTGGAGCATGGTCTTGTTCAAGGCTGCACCGGCGAGTCAAGGAGGGAGGAGGACAGGCGGAGGGGAGAGGATGTTCACAGTTCGTGGGGGAAAAGAAAGGAAAAACTTATCAATCTCAAAAAGTTAGAGGGACTGGCGTATTGATTCTAGCAGGACTTTTCTCAAAGGCAATGTCATATTAAGGGAAGCCTGCTACAGTATGTCAATGTGTTGCTCTATGCTAGGAATTGAAAATCAACCGAAATATCATCCAAGCAGGACCTTCCTCAAAAGCTTTCTGCCTTTCTTGCTAGGATCAAAACGTCAGGCACTCAAACTTTTGAGATTTGTGTATTGCAGGTCATTTTAGTCAGTGAGCAGTTTGCAACATTTTTTTGTATTTTAATACTTATTAATCTTGGATAAGACTTGATCAGATAAGACTTATATAAAACACCGATGATACAGTAAAGTTGGAATCTAGCAGTCTCCAGGCAGAGTACGCACTACCCGAAACATTGAGCTATCAGCTCTTTTCAGAGCCACACTCCTTCTTGAAAGAGAAATGCTATTGTACATGGGTCACTGCAAACCTTCCACTTGATTGCACAATGGGAATCACGATGCAGAACGTTTCGGGGTGACACCATGCAAAGTCAGGAGTATGGGTCTGAGAAGAGCCGGTAACTCATCGTTTCAGACAGTGCGTGCTCACACATTGTCTGAAGGAGACTGGTGGGATTCTAACCAGGAAAGCTAGGAAAACATTTGCAACATTTTTTTGATGACTCTCTTTTTCAATTCAAAGAAAAAATGAAAAAATTGACAGGGAACTTTAGAATTTTTTTTATATTTTTTTTAGAAAAATTATTTTAAAAAATGGCCAAGAAAATTTGCTTTTTTTTTTAAAGAACAATTCTTTTCAAAAATAGCCACAAAATCTTGACTGGAAGAGGACGTGAACCCGAGACATCTGGTTAAGCGCACCAGCGTTCTTACCATCTGAGCATTCAAGACCTTTTTTACCTCTTTTTCTTGTTAGCACATCGAGGATGAGATGAGAGCAGAGGGGAAAAAGGTTTCGTGGACCTACGTTACGCACCTACGTCGTGAATGAACTTCTCAATGCGGTTCTGCATGCCCCAGTAGCGGAACTCCACCCTGCACAGCTTGTAGGCCGTCATGATGTCCGTGCAGCCGCCGATGGGTACCAGCCTGCCCTCACCGTCCATGGTGATCCAGTCGTTGGTCAGCGGGCCGCGGCCCGTCTTCGTGGAAATGTAAATCTTTGGGTCCTCATCCTTCTTGTAGTCGCCGCTGGAGATGGGGTCCTTGACCATGTCAATGAACTCTGCGGGGGGGAGAGAGGGGAGGCAGGCACTGTTTTATACGCGTGACAATCATGAGAAGCGATCATAGATATGAGCATGATGTTTGCGTCGAGGAAAATTCAATGAGGGTTTGCCCTGCTTGACGTGATAAGCACTGAGTGTTCGGTGCTTTGCCCAATGCCTGATGGAAAAAAAATCAGGCATCGGGCAAGGCACTGGGAGAGGGAGAGGGAGAGGGAGAGGGAGAGAGAATAGGAGAGAAGGACAGGGAGAGATACAGGGAGAGGGAGAGGGACAGGGACAGGGACAGGGACAGGGACAGGGACAGGGACAGGGACAGGTACAGGGGGAGGGACAGGGAGAGAGAATGGGAGGGACAGGGAGAGAGAATGGGAGAGAGGGAGAGGGAGAGAGACAGTCAGAGGAAGAGGGAGAGGAAGAGGGAGAGAGACAGTGAGAGGGAGAGGGACAGGGAGAGGGACAGGGAGAGGGACAGGACAGGTGCAGGGGGAGGGACAGGGAGAGAGAATGGGAGAGAGGGAGAGGTACAGTACAAGGGAGAGGGACAAGGGAGAGGGACAGGGACAGGAACAGGGACAGGGACAGAGGAAGGGAGGGGAGGTTGCCCACCTACTAATCTACTCTTCCACTCGGCGGTGGGCAGGTCAAAGACGTTCTCCTGATGGCCCGCATCAGGGTAGTACTTGGTCTCCACTTCCACCGAGAACTTCTCCACAAAGGGGCAGGTGTAGCGGGTCTTGGTGTAGGGGTAGGCGTTCCAGGATTCCTCCTCCACCCGCAGAGCTGTCTTGGGTAATATTGCACGGAACCAGCCTACAGTAGGAGAGAAGGCAGAGGGTATAAAAGTACACTACAGTAAGGTTAAATGAAAAAAAATGATGATAACCCCGCCTCTGATAAAGGTCCTGCTAGGATCAAAACAGTCAGGCCCTCTATAAATTTTTAGATTTGCATCTTGAGGTCATTCAATTCAGTAAGCAGTTTGCCAAAAAAATGTTGGTGTTTACACTGGACTGAGGTTGAAAATTACACGAGACTCTGGCGCTGGTTTACTTTTTTTACATTTACCATGTTTACTGAACAGGGAGCATAATGTGATAGTGTACAAACCAGCAAGTCAGATAAGGTCATTCCATGTCAATTCAACTCGCTTTTGGACCTGACCATCAAAGATTGAAGTGCAATTTTGTGTGCTCATTGGATTTCAAGATTTCACACAACCCCAGAACCAATTTTCTTTTGTTCCAAAACCTTTAGTTTTTGTGATAAGGGTTAACAGATACTGGACCAATCTGAAAAATGGCAGGGCAAAATTGGGCTGGAACAGGACTTGAACCCGAGACCTCTGGTTTTGCGTACCAGCTATCTTACCATCTGAGCTACCGGTACAGTACCGGTACATGTACATGTAGCCAGCTCTTAGAAGGTGGCCTTCCCAAACAGTCAACTAGTGTTTTCCTTTACTTTTCTGGTATAGACATTTGACTACATGTAGTTAGCACTTAGCACAACCAGCTCCGTTTAGATTATCATATCTCAAAAAGGAAAACATCAAGAGTGATGAACCTTACATCATATGAAAGCTCTTGAACTGACCAAAGCTTCATAAAAAACCATTATTTATATCATAATTTGACTTGGCCTTACCGGTAATAAAAAAAAACGATATGCATGTACATGCATTATGTCAATGTCAGTTGTCTGTGCACCAAAGCGATTTGAACATTTAAAAAAATGTTTGCTGACTTGAATGATTAAAATCATTTCAACAAAACTGAGGGAGGCTTACAATGTTTTGATCCTGGTAGGAACCTTTCTCAAAGACCACACAGTTGTACATAAGCCTGTACACCATGTACTTGCAGTATGGAGATACAGTAGTTCTATCACATTCCAGTACAAGAGACCAAACTCTGATTTTCATATTCCAAGGTATCTGTGGCGCATTCAGTCGAGTGGACTCCGGCCTTGCTGCAGGCCGGTGGCATTGACAAAGAACGGACAAACAAGCAGATAAGTGGACAAAAGAGAATCTGTGATGGACACGTTCTAACATGTAGATGGCAGAGTAGTGTAATTATCTCCCGCGCACTGTGAGGCAGTCGTGGACATTGCTGCTGACAGCTGTTCAGAATTAGTCCTTGATTCTGACAAGGGGCAGGGTTAGGGGACTGGAGAGGGAGAGTGAAAGGGAAGAGAGGGAGAGGAAGAGGGAGAGGGAGAGGGAGAGGGAGAGGGAGAGGGAGAGGGAGAGGGAGAGGGAGAGGGAGAGGGAGAGGGAGAGGAAGAGGGAGAGGGAGAGGGAGAGGGAGAGGGAGAGGGAGAGGGAGAGGGAGAGGGAGAGGGAGGGGGAGAGGGAGAGGGAGAGGGAGAGGGAGAGGGAGAGGGAGAGGGAGAGGGAGAGGGAGAGGGAGAGGGAGAGGGAGAGGGAGAGGGAGAGGGAGAGGGAGAGGGAGAGGGAGAGGGAGAGGGAGAGGGAGAGGGAGAGGGAGAGGGAGAGTGAGAGGGAGAGGGAAAGGGAGGAGAGGGAGAGGGAGAGGGGGAGGAATGGGAGAGGGAGAGGGAGAGAGAGGAGAGGGATAGGGAGAGGGAGAGGGAGAGGGAGAGGGAGAGGGAGAGGGAGAGGGAGAGGGAGAGGGAGAGGGAGAGGGAGAGGGAGAGGGAGAGGGAGAGGGAGAGGGAGAGGGAGAGGGAGAGGGAGAGGGAGAGGGAGAGGGAGAGGGAGAGGGAGAGGGAGAGGGAGAGGGAGAGGGAGAGGGAGAGGGAGAGGGAGAGGGAGAGGGAGAGGGAGAGGGAGAGGAGGGAGAGGCAGAGGGAGAGGCAGAGGGAGAGGCAGAGGGAGAGGCAGAGGGAGAGGGAGGGGCAGAGACAGAGGCAGAGGCAGCGGGAGGGAGAGGGAGAGGGGGAGGAGTGGGAGTGGGAGAGGGAGTGAGAGAGGGAGTGAGAGAGGGAGAGGGAGAGAGAGGAGAGGGAGAGGGAGAGAGAGGAGAGGGAGAGGGATAGGGAGAGGGAGAGGGAGAGGGAGAGGAGGGAGAGGCAGAGGCAGAGGCAGAGGCAGAGGCAGAGGCAGAGGCAGAGGCAGAGGCAGAGGCAGAGGGAGAGACAGAGGCAGAGGCAGAGGCAGAGGCAGAGGCAGAGGCAGAGGCAGCGGCAGAGGCAGAGGCAGAGGCAGAGGCAGAGGCAGAGGCAGTGGCAGAGGCAGAGGCAGAGGCAGAGGCAGAGGCAGAGGCAGAGCAGAGGCAGAGGCAGAGGGAGAGGGAGAGGGAGAGGGAGAGGCAGAGGCAGAGGCAGAGGCAGAGGCAGAGAGGCAGAGGCAGAGGCAGAGGCAGAGAGGCAGAGGCAGAGGCAGAGGCAGAGGCAGAGGCAGAGGCAGAGGCAGAGGCAGAGGCAGAGGGAGGAGAGGCGTGTACCTGGCAAATGGCTGCCGATGTGGTAGACTTTGTGTGTGTACTGCCCCTTTCCCCCTGGTCCATCCTCGTAGGGTTTGTTGATCAGAATCTCGACACCACTCCCAGCTCCGCTGCTCTCTTGTCGACTCTTTTTCTACAGGGGGGAGAAAAAAACCCACACATGTATGCTGCTGATTAATCTGATTCTCTCTCAAACAGAGAGGTTCTGCTACACCATATACACAGGGTTGAAGCATCAAACCCACGAGATCTTTTAATTAATGTTGCATCTGATTTTAAACCCTCTGGCCAGGTTGGATCATGTACACCATGCACATGTACAGTGTATGAAATTAGACCCTAGGCACTGGCCCTACATGTACATGTACATACTGTGTATACATATTTTGATGTACACTGCCGTGCAAATGTTATTACGCACCCACAACAAAAATATGCTTCGTGTTTTTTACCCGATTAAATAATGGATAATCACTTTCAAAATCATACCTGTCTCTTGAGAGGTATATTTATTGGAAATTAGCGATATTTTAATGACACAATTATGCTTTATGTGTTCAGATTATCAATTAATCCAACATCATAATTTATCCCTGTGCACAAAGTCAATGGGAGTTAACGTTAAATCCAAGATGGCGGCGCCCACGGACCGTTGATCTGATTTTGCCCGGGCGTTGCTGCCATTCAACGGCTCCCAGACCTCATTCATATGCAAATTGTGGCACTCCTTATAAGGATTGGCAACTGTAGTTACCATATTTATGACTGGTGTTCCAGCTTCACCTCGTACATTGTAAATATTCATTAAAAGCTTGAAATGACAGCGCGCTTTTTTCGCCCCATGGTTTAAATGCACACGTAATGATATTCATGAGCTCATGAAAATATAATGAGGCAAATCAAGATGGCGGTTTAACGTTGCGACGAAAGTGTGTCGCGAAGTTGCTCTTTTTACACGTAATTCAGAAGGTGTTTCTTAGTGGAAATATGATTATTACTGATTAAAAGAATGACTCCAGACACAGGTTTGATAGTTTATTGAACTACTGGGATTTTTCAAAGTGAATTCTTCAGTTGAAAATGTTGCAATGGGTGCGTAATAACATTTGCACGGCAGTGTACATGTACAACATGTACATGCACAGTATAGACAGTGCACTGTGCCAGCCCTATTGCACTGTTTCCCCCAAAAAGCAAGACTTTTTGTGAACTCACCCTCTTGTAATGTACAATGTACATGTACTGGTACCAGTATGTATGTACATGTACAGTATACTGTATAGTAAAATAGTAAATACAACTGTAATGGTTTCTACTTGTCTACGTACGGTACCGGTACACTGTACATGTAAAAACCAGCCTGACAACGACAACCACAGAGCACAGTGACACTGTAAGCCTCAATAAAGCATGCCTATCAATTAAGTAATTGAGGTGAATTAACTCTTCTGATATCCTTGAGATGTCTGTGATAAGGGGTGGTTTTGAAGTGCATGTGCATGCTTTGCAGACCCTTTTACTACACATGTAGTTGTGCACGATAAAGTAGCACAACGCACATACTGTACATGTACCGGTACATGTACACCTGTACATGTACATGCAGTACGTACACGTACATGTACATGTATGTATATACATGTACATACGCACATGTACATATATACATGTAAATGTACGTACATGTACATGTATACGTACATGTACATGTACATGTACACCTGTACATGTATACAGTACCTGGACTTTACAAATGTGCTGCACATATTATGTACATGGACATTGTTATGTGCTGTACATTGTACATGTACATATACATGTACATGCATGTAATGTATACATACATGTACACATGTACGTGTAAATGTACACGTACATGTACACGTACATGTATGTTTTGACTGCAATTTCCAGTGAATTCAACCACCACAGTACAGCAATCAAATTGCATGTTTTTCATCCTTTAAACGTCTTTAGCCTGACAGCCGTCTCCGGGTTTTTCAGTTGACTGACAAGTGTAAGGAGAACGATTTCCTGCTCCCATCCCCTTGCCCAAAATGTGGGCCAAGCAGACGCGCCTCAATTAAGTCACCACATGAAGGCCTTCCACCCTGCGCGCAGAGATATCCACAGACACGTCTCTCGGATGCTCACCAGCCAAGCGTCAGCACAGCCACAGACTACACAGTGTGCCAACAAATTGGCACAGATTTAACTTTTGAGCAATACACAAAAATATTGCAAACTGGTTCATTGGTAAATGTCAAAAGATTGCCACAGTTAAAGGGTTAAACCATGGAGGTAGAGGGTTAAACCATTCAACATTTCAAAAGAGCAAAACTGCGAAGGTTTTTGGCTCAAATGGTAATCTGAAACGTCACAGCTTACATAGTGTAAGAAATACATGTAGTTTGTTACTTGCAATTATTGAACTACATTTGTCGATGTTTGAGTGAAGATTTCTCGAAAAGTACAGCATCCCAGACCGTGACTGAGGATTCTATCATGACCATCTACATGTGTACATGTGCATGTACATGTACAGTGTGTACATGTATAGTACTGTACAAACAGTGTGCACTATACAGGTACATGTAAAATGGGAAATCTTTGGACATTAATGTTTTCCAATCTTCCCAATGTTGTATTGGGCCTTGCAAATCCCAAAAATGTGGAGGGGCTAACTAGTGTTTCGTTCCTACATGTACACACCACTGTACCTGTACATTGTACACATGTACAGTGTACTTTCTCAAAGAAAGGTCCGACCAGCCCCTTTTGTTTTTCCTATTTTTTTAATTCATTCAGCCCGGCATGGTGATTGAATATTCAGACATCTCTCATACATCTACATGTACATGTAAAACAGACTCTTCTTTTTCTTTCTCTTTTTTTTCTTTTTTGAGTGCTGCTCTTTGGGAACTTATTAAATAATATTTTTTCTTTTGCTGAAACCACAGGATAGCATGACCCACCCCCCCCTTCTGGTAACCATGACGACTGGGCAGGCATTGGAATAATGGGACGGAGACGGAGACGGAGACGGAGGGTGGTAGGAGGGCAGGGGGGGCAAGGGGCAGGGGGGCAGGAGGCAGGGGGCAGGGAGGCAGGGAGGCAGGGGGGCAGGGGGCAGGAGGCAGGGGGCAGGGGGGCACGGGGGCAGGGGGGCACGGAGGCAGGGGGGCAGGGGGGCAGGGGGGCAGGGAGCAGGGGGGCAGGGGGCAGGGGGGCACGGAGGCAGGGGGGCAGGGGGGCAGGGGGGCAGGGGGGCAGGGGGGCAGGGTGCCTTAGTGTCAGCTACATGTACAATGTACATGCAGGCATCCTCGGTTGTCACTCAGTCTTGGAGGGAGGAAAGGGAGAGGAGGGACTGAACCTGCCTGGCAGGGAATTAAATGGAGACGTTATGGTATTACCACAGGGATCTGTTCAAATTGTAAGGGAAATTGGCTGCGGCTGACAGACAGGAATCACCTGTATGGCAGTACAGGCATGATGAATGTGCTGCAATTTACATGTACAGTACATGTACATGTATCGGTACATAAATGTATGTTCATGTATATGTACATGTACGTGTACATACATGTACATGTACATTAGTACAGTAGTACACACAAAAAAACCTACAAATACAATCCTACACAAATGTACATGTACAATGTACTGTACAACACTGTACATGGCCGGTATAAAACTTGTACAACACAAATGTATGTACAAGTGCAGTGATGTTTTTTTGTTTTTTTAAGACCATGCAAGGATGCATCAATATGCACATGAATTATGGATTTCAAACAGTACGTGTACACACAATGTGACATGTACACATACATGTACTTACACATGTACATGTACATGTGTGTACATACCGTACACAGGTGTACCGGTCTGTATGTGTAAAGATATTGTACATGTACATGTACATGTACATGTGTGTGTACAATACTGTACGTGTAGCCGGGTACATGTACAGTACAATGTACATGTACATGTACGTGTAGCCGGGTACATGTACACATGTACATGTACGTCTAATTACTGATGAATACATGTACATGTACATGTACATGTAACATTTTCTGCATACAGTACAACTGTACCAGTACATGTACAATGTGCAATGTACCGGTATGTACATGTACATGTAGTAAATCCATCGTAAATGTATTCCTACAATAGATTTTGAAAATGTCGCAAGTTTACATGCACACGTGTACATGTACATACATTGTGTGTGTATTACGTACATGTACATTGTACATGTATGTGTAGTGTGTACATGTACACATGTACAGTGTACGTACCCCGGAATTTACCGTACATATACATTTATATGTTATCTACATTTTTGTTGAGCCGGCGTTAATTGGTAAATTGCATGCGCGCTTGCTGTCAAAGTGAACGGCCACCCATATGGTGCAGTCAGTGTGGCCCAGTTTATGCACAGATCCTGCCAGTGTGTGCGGCGGTGCACTACTGTACATTACAGGCACATACATGTACTGTACATGTACGTGGTGGGCTTGATGGGCCGATCCAGCACCGAGTGTGAGAGAGGCATATATTATTGCACATTAGTGAGAAGAGCAGACGGAAAATGTCATCCGGGCCGACGAGGATCGGGGGAACAAGACCACTCAGAGTCAGATGGTTTGCCTAAAAAGGGATCGCGATCATGGTGGTCTTTTACCACGTTGGCAAAATTGTTGTACCGTTACATACATGTACAGGTACATGTACATGTACACATGTACAGGTGTACATGTACATGTACATGTACTGGTACACTGTATGCATGATAGCATTTACAGTGTATGTCTTGTTGACTGCTGCAGTGGAACTTTACACTGTACATACATACACCTGTACCCCCTGTAGCAAGGGATCTTAAAAAGGAGTCCAATGATGAGATGTCCACAAAATATCTCAAGAACTGTAACTAGGCTAAAAGATCAAGCAGGCTTGTAGTTGTACACATGTATCATACAATGTGTACATGTACATGTATGTACATGTACATGCACACACATGTACATGTACAATACATGTATTTCAGAAAATCACACACAAACTCTCCTCCCCCAAAGGCCTCTATGCACAGTGATCATGCAAACCTCAGTGTCTAGAGAAAGAGAGGGAGACAGAGAGAGAGAGAGAGAGAGAGAGAGGAGGGGAGAGAGAGATAGAGGGAGAGGGGGGGAAAGAGAGAGAGAGAGAGAGAGAGAGAGAGAGAGAGAGGTGGAGAGAGAGAGAGAGAGAGGTGGAGAGAGAGAGAGAGAGAGAAAGAGAGAGAGACAGAGAGAGAGAGGGGGGAGAGGGGGAGAAAGAGAGAGAGGGGGAGAAAGAGAGAGAGGGGGAGAAAGAGAGAGAGAGAAAGAGAGAGAGAAAGAAAGAGAGAGAGAGAGAGAGCGAGAAAGAGAGAGAGAAAGAGAGAGAGAGAGGAGGGGGAGAGAGAGACAGAGTTTGCGATGGAGAGAGAGAGACATGGAGAGATGGAGACTGAGACAGAGAGAGGGGGAGAGAGAGACAGAGTTTGGGAGGGAGAGAGAGAGACTTAAAGAGACAGAGAGGGACAGAGAGGGACAGATGGAGACTGAGACGGAGAGAGGGGAATGGAGAGAGAGAGACAGAGAGAGGAAGAGAGAGAGAAGGAGAGAGAGATGGGGACTGGGGAGAGAGACTGAGAGAGAGAGACAGAGAGATGGAGAGAGAGACAGATAGAGAGAAAGCGGGAGAGAGAGGGAGCGAGGGGGTTGAGCCCTGGCAGAACGCTTGGCTTTCGCCGCGCTTACCAGTCGTCTAATTTATTCAACCTTTTCCACGTCCAATACAGGGGAGCTGGCTATACCTCTCCCCGTCCCTATCTGTGGATATGTAATAGGGGGGGGGGAGAGGAAGAGGGAGTCTTTTGTTATGAAAAAGGAGGGAGAAGGTTATGTATTATTCCTTATTAATTTCCTCCTTGGAAGTTACATATATTTTTGATGGAAGATGGAAATATGTTATGAAAGCATGTGGTTTATGCAAGCTGTTGTTCTCTCAACTCCATCGTTTATGCATGGGGAGTGCACACAGGCAGCTATATGCAGGTACATGTAATGTATATGTATACATGTACATGTACATGTACACGTGCCTACACATGCACACAAAACAAGTACAGTACATGTACATGTACATGTGTACATGTTCAGTAGATGCTTATAATACAAATTGTATATAGTCAATTCTAAAAATCACACGGCTAACAAGTTAAATAATTTTGTTCCCCCATACATGTACATGTACATGTACAAATACATTAACTGGCTATACAGTACGTGTACATGTAGAGAGCGCAAAGCATACATGTACAGTGTACGTGTAACAACTTTGCAAGAAGGAAGCTTTTAAAAGTTTTATTAATGACCTCTTAGTTTACACATGTACATGTACATACATGTATATCATGTACGTGTACAACTGTACATGTACATGTACCCTACAATTACCATAAAAGATTTACATGCACAGTACAGTACTTTTCCATTCATTTCCACATGTATACTTGTACGTATACATGTACCTGTACATGTACCTGTACATGTGTACCTGTAAATGTACATGTACAGACCGGTACAGGTACACATGTACATGTACACATGTACATGTACATGTACCTGTACATGTACCTGTACATGTACCTGTACATGTACATGTACTGTACCTGTACAGGTACACATGTACATGTACCTGTACATATGTACCTGTACCGGTCTGTAAATCTGAATTTCTTTGAATTTTCATCCATTTTTGGACTGAAATGGTGGGAGCGGGGCTGTCACTTGTCAGCGACATACATGTACACGTATGTACATGTACATGTACGCGGTTTCAGACCAACCATAGAGTTCCTTGCTCTATGGACCAACCACATTGCCGAACAACCAACACAAATCCACACGATCGCACAACAAAACCTGATTAAAGAAAAATTTGGAGGGACTGAGGGAGAGTGAAGAAATACAACGGGGTGCCGAGACAAGCAGGGTCTGTCCATATGGCGCACCAATAATACACAATGTGACAAATAAAGGCTGATGGGTGGACAAGGCTTTGGGTTATATGTACATGTAACTGGGAGGAGGGGAAGGAGAATGAGACATAACGAGGTCCCCCAGACATTAGCGAATCCGTCATTAGAACCAGAAACTCGTTATGACCGCAAGGGGGATTTGTGACTGCACCGACCGACTGAATAATAATTGGCGAGATGAAACAACGTTGACGTGAAACTGCAGCACATTCGGACATTCGGGTTTGGTTTTGACACGCTGCGATGCCCGTAGTTTTCAAAAGAAGTTGTTATACATTACACATACATAAAAAGTTTACATAATGTACATTATTTTACATGTAAATGGGTCGAGAACAATGCTTTTGCTCGCATTGGGTCTGGCCAAAATCTCGTTATATATAATAATTAACAAATATTTCCCCATACACGTACATGTACCAGTATGTACGAAATGATCGGGACTTTGAAAATATGCTTGTTACGGTATAACCAAGTTGTCGTTACAACCAAGATCTGAATTAACTCATGGCCAACTGATAGTCAAAGAAACGTCCAAATATTAAAATAAACTTGTCTGAATTCTATAAATAAAATTCTCTTTAATTTGAAAAAAAAATAATAATTCTCAAAAAAGGACTTATACTTATAGATTTTGCCCACTTGAATTTAAGCAAAACCACACAATGGGGAGGAGGACTGTTTATTAAAAAAATTGGGGGGGGAATAAAAAAATTGAATTTTTTTACCACATTATCTGTCAGAATTAGGGAAAATTGTCACACTTTGCAGAGAGAAAATTTCCAGTAATGATTAGAATTTTTAAAGCATTTTTCAGTTTAACTTTAAGTGCTCCTAAAAACATTTTTCCAATTTCAGTAAATTTTAATGGGACAACTGTCTGAGTGTTAGGCTATGGATGAAGAGTATTACATCAAATTATCCAATAGATCCATAAAAAGGTGACCTTGCTGGTAGGTACACTGTACACTGTACACGTAAATGGCAATTACATTTTATGCAAGGAAGTGGCTTTGTTTATCAGCTCTCGGGGTAGTGAAAGTACAATGTACTTCAAACCACACTTTTGCCTTTTTCGTTGGAAAAATAGCAAACGGAAATTGGACTGGCAGTTAATGATTTAAAGGTTTAAAAAAATATGAACTCCAAAGCCTAAGTGGAAAGTTTGTGGTGACACCTACAGTACATGTACATGTACTTGTACATGTACCCGGTATGTATACATGTTTGTACAGTACAATGTACAAGTATGTACATGTACAATGTACATGACACTGTACAGGACATCTTTTTCCAGATCTGGGGGAAAATAGGCTCAGAAAAGAACTACTGGCTCGTATCAGAGCTACAACATGTATACCTCCATCTCCATAGCAATGACCTACAGTGTGTCACCGCAAACTTTTCTACTTTGTGCTTCCACCGTGCAAACCTACAAATCTTATCTAAACTCCCAAACCCCAAAACATGCGCAATGACATGATACAATCTCAGCAGTTGCCCTCATGTGTCCAAATGACAGTTAGAACATGGAGGTTCGCAAGTTAAACCCCCTCCCCCCCAAAAAAAAGAAAAAAAAAGAAGATGTCACAAGTCTAGAGTCAGATTCAGACTCATGGAAGATAAAAAGAGGTTGGAAAATTAAGCATCTGAAGCAGAAGAGGAAGAGACAGACAGAGAGAAGGGTGGATAGAGAGATGCAGAGAAACAGGGAGAGACAGAGATGGACAAATAGAAAATAGAGACAGACAGACGAGAGAGATAGAGAGAGAGCTCTAGAGAGGCAGAGTCCGAGTCGTGAGTCCTACATGTACATGTACATGTACCTCCCGAGTGAGTCCCGACGATTCTGCTTCTCAAGGCACTCATGCAGAAGAGGAAGAGACAGACAGGCAGAGGGGTGGATAGAGATACCGAGCAACAGGGAGAGACAGAGCTATATATACAGAAATAGAAAATAGGGACAGAGAGATGAGAGAGATAGAGATAGACAGAGTCCAAGTCGCGAGTCCTACCTCCTGACGATTCTGCTTCTCAGGGCACTCATGTAGAATAGTAGAAGAGAAAGAGACAGACAGAAAGAGGGGTGGATAGAGATACTGTACATGTACAGCAAAACAGGGAGAGACAGTGATAGACAAATAGAAAAGAGAGACAAAGTGACAAGAGAGAGAGAGAGTGAGAGAGAGAGAGAGAGAGAGAGAGAGAGAGAGAGAGAGAGAGAGAGAGAGAGAGAGAGAGAGAGAGAGAGAGAGAAAGAGAGAGAGACAAACAGACAGAGTCTAAGTCGTGAGTCCTACCTCCCGACGATTCTACATCTCTGGGCACTCATGTAGAACAGTAGAAGAGGAAGAGACAGACAGAGAGAAGGGTGGATAGAGATATGTACATGAAGGCCTACATGTACAATGAAACAGGGAGAGACAGTGATAGACAAATAGAGACAGAAGAGAGAGACAGAGAAAGAGAGTGAGACAGACAGAGTCTGAGTCCTACGTCCGACGAGTCTGCTTCCCGGGCCCACTCACCTGAATCATGTACAGCTGGGCAATCCGGTACTCCTCCACACTCAGAGGCAGCGGGATGCGGTACTCCTTAATCAACATGGCTGCTGCTCTAGCCTTCCCCTGCCCAGTGCTCTAGGCGAGTGGCACAGCT
Organism: Luidia sarsii; assembly: GCA_949987565.1. Taxonomy (NCBI): domain Eukaryota; kingdom Metazoa; phylum Echinodermata; class Asteroidea; order Paxillosida; family Luidiidae; genus Luidia; species Luidia sarsii. The sequence goes on from OX465105.1 coordinate 14,699,929, forward strand.
ACGACATCGACGGTGCTGGTCTGACAATCTGCCCTTTTGAAATCAGAACAGGACAGAAAATAAAAAAAAGGGTCCATTTACACCAAAAAAAAAACACCTTTCCTCTTTGTTCTCTTTCTGTCATCTGTATACTATTGCCTTTCCCCACAATTTATATTTGGTTGTTTTTTCTTTTCTCAAGGCCTCAACCATGTCAACATCCAGGAGGGGAATTACTAACACCATGCATGCTTTATGTGGATACATACACACCAGGTAGACTGATAATCACCACGTCCACTCACTTTGACTTTTCCCCTTTGATCTCAGCCCAGCTTTCCTTCCTTTGTCCATTTCATGCCATCCATGTCCTATCCAATAATTGCCTCTATCTATCTTCCCCCCCCCCTTTTTTGTCATTCTGCCTTGGAGAAAGGTCATACATTTTTTTAGTTTTTGAATCTTTGCTCATCTAAGTCAAGTGTGTGTACATGTATGTACAATGTACACGTATACACGTACTGTAGTGAGTACTGTATATTATAGAGTAGTTTGCAACATTTTGGAATTTTACATGTACATACTGTACTGTACATCATGTACAAGTTTTCAGATTGACAAAAGTCTTCAGGAAAAGGTCCTGCTAGGATGGAAACTTCAAGCCTCATCAATTGATGAGATTCAACACAGTTTCCTCACAAAAACAAACAAAAGTAAACCTTGAAACAAACTGATATGAAGCGAATGGATTTCTTCCAGGTTAAACTTATTGTAGCATGTGTATGTACATGTAAGTCACCCCTCCACCAAGGAAGACCACCATCTAAGATGGTACATGTAAGAGCGCTGTTTGACTTACGGTGTACAAGAAAAGTAAAACAAAAAAGTTGGAAGCTGCTTGCTGATTTACATACATTATACGTGTACATACATGTATGAACAAAAACTTACTGTACAAGTACATAAACATTTTTTTTATGTACATTGTAAACTGGTAAATCACATCCACAGTGCATCCACATACATACATGTACATGTACATGTACATGTACTGTACAGTGTACTGTACGCAATTGTACATGTAGGGTACATGTATGTATGTACATGTACATTGTACATAAGGTTGTTCATGTACACATGTACATGTTCAGATTGAAGGCCTACTCTAGATAAATGTACGTAGAGTGCATGCACATGTTTTGGCCTACATGTACATGTACTTGGACGTGTAGTACATGTATGTACATGTACTGTACATGGACATGTAAATGTGTGTGTGTACCAGTATGTGTACTGGTATGCTGAGGAGCCAAATCTGGTTACCGACTAATTGCGGAAACCAATCGATATCTGACCCAGTTTCCCCCTCCCCTTGGCATCCCGAGGAAAAATAACCCCCTGAACCCCTGCCATCAGTCAGCCACACACACAAACATGGCAAACACACGCACAGACAAGCGAGGGAAAAAAAACCAACAGCAGATCTCCGGAATCAATACCGCTGGCTTGTTTCTGTCCATGGCGGGGCAGCAGGCCTGTCACCATCGCTACGGTAATCAGGGCTTAATTGTTAAAAAACGGCCATCTCCCCAAAACATCCGGGCGATCAGGAAGTGGGAGGGGGAAAGACTTATTAGGAAGACTCATTCAAAAAAGGGGGGAGGGGGTGGATAAAACATTTGTGAGCATTGGCTTACGGAGCAGTAGCCAAGAGATTGACGGAGAGATATTGTAAACACAAACGGTTGAGTGATGCGGTGGTAATGTACAAATGCAATGCACTCATCCATTTTATCAATTATTTTTTCATCAAACGTCCACAGACGGAGTGAAAGAAGCGACTGTCTCGCTTTCAGCCCGTGCTCTTAAGATTTCTGGTCACTTAATGGCCAATTTCTACAGTTACCATGGTTACTGTACCGGTACAGTGTTTGGATAGATGAGTGATTGTCTAGATGTACATGTAATATACCCCCTGCTGCGATCCACTACATGTACATGTAGCTCCGAGTCCAGAATACAGACTTGGGAAAATTTTGGCTTTGGTTGGCAAGTGGAATGGTTGTAATTTCAAACATGCAGAGTTGCACACAGTATACATTTCTATAGTAATCTTAGTTTAAAAAATTGATGCCGGATAAATCTTCATTTCCAAATTTCCAAATTGAGATACACAATAATGTACATGTACATGTGCCGGTACATGTACATGTGCCGGTACATGTACATGTACATGTACACATACATGTACATGTACATTGTACATGTACATGACTACATGTACCGTGCCTGTACACGTACACGTACATGTACATGTACACACTGTACAGTACTGTACACAATTATATACGTACAGTGTACATGTATGTACATGTATGTGTACATGTATATGTACATGTACATCTACATCTACACTGTGCAATACATGTACATGTACATGTACATGCATGTACATTACATTAGGCTATACATGTACATGTACTGGGCACTGTACATGTAGGTACATGTACAGTGTACATGTACATGTACATGTACATGTATGCATTTGCCCGTTTCTCTCGTTTCAGTGTACAGATGTCCCAGTGCCCTATGTTCCAGCCAAATTCAAATCAGATGATCGCTGTGCTATTCGAAGCGAATCAATTAGCAAATCAACTGGTAAATACGCGTAAAGTGACCTCACTGGCAGTAGTGGTATACATGTGCATGCATGTGAAGGAAACATTGGGTGCTTGTACTTTTTGCATACAAATGTAAGGTACGTGTAAGTACACTGTATATACAGTACATGTACTGTACAGTGTATGTAGTGTACTGTACATGTACATGTAGCTCTATGCAGAAATGAGCTATTTTTATCAGACAAAAGAAACCTCAATATTCAATAATCATATCTAAACATTGTGATCAGATTTTTGATTAAGGGTACAGGATGTCTTTTATTTATTGTCAGGAAATCTAATTTGCACTGCATAAAGATGATGTACATGTACACGTATGTACATGTACAATGTACATGTACTGTACAGTATGTACAGTGTGTACAGGAACACTGTACATGTACATGTACATGTACATGTACATTGTACTACAGGACATGCACATGTACTGTACATGAACATGTACATGTACATGTACATGTACACATGTACATGTACATGTACACACGTACATGTACAGTACTTCCCCCCCCCTCCCATCCCCACCTCCCAAGAGGATTGGGTTGCCATGGCAACATTTGAAGACCTCGCCTGGAAACCAGACCAACCAGAGGAAGCCATTTACACAATGCACAGCATTAAGGTAAAAACAAAAAACACACCCCCCAAAAAAAAATATTAAAATAAAATAAAAAGAAATTGCCCTGATGGCATTTCGAGATGCATGGCAGATTTTATTCCAATTTTTTTTAAGTCCATGCATAGGCCTACTGTACATGTACATGTACAGAAGGATAGAAGAATGGGAGGAAAAAAGACAATGAAAACAACCTTAGCCTTCCTGGGACCGTTTGACATTTGAGTTTTTCCAGGAAAACCTGCGCATAATGAACGTCTCCTAGGCTGGGCAGGGCCCCGCTGTATGCAAGTGGTTGCTTAAAGATGAGGACCTCACGGTAGTGCACAGCACACACAGTGTACACAGTATAGCAGCGCTTCCGTGCTTCCAGGGTAATTGCATGCATTTGTCTGCAGACAGACAGGGGGGACGGCCGGCCGCCGCAATTTTACGACTTGACAACTGTACTGTAATTCTTCTGTACAGCCCCATGTCTGGATTTGTATTGATTCCGTTTGTGGCCATCCCCACCCCCGAACCCCCCACCCCCCCCCCCCTTAAACTGGAAACCTGACCTGAAAGGCCTTGTTTTCCAGGAATTCGGGTGAGAGGAGAGGGGAGGGGGGGGAGCAGAGCGAGCGAGAGTGGCCAGTCTTCTCAACCAGCTGGCCTCTTGTCTGTGATAATTTTTTTGCATTTTAGAATATCACTAGGCAGTAGGCACTAGGCAAGGGCATGAAGTTGATTGAAATTTTAAACAGGGTAATAATAATACAGTAGGCCTACATGTACTGTACTGCACATGTACAAACATTTTACAAACCCTTAACCGCATTACTGACTCAAATGAGCAAAATGTAAATTAACTCCAAAAGTGGTCAGGACCTTTCTCAAAGGCCTCTGAAGATAAAGGGCCTGCTACTACAGAGTGCTAGGATTTTTTTTATATTTCTGAACAAATCAAGTCAAGGAAAACTGACTGGGAAATTCCAAACAAAGTGAAAAATTTGCCAAGAAAATTTGTCTGGACCGGTTTGGATTGCCAATTTTGTAAATTGTTTAAACAATGCTGATGTACATGTACATGTACATGTATCATGTATGTACAGTACACACATGGTACATGTGACTAGATGTGTACAATGTACTGTAATACATGTATGTACGTATACATGTAAAGTGCACATGTACATGTACAGTGTACATGTACATGTACATTTGTACATGTACATGTACAACTGTATGTGCAGGTACATGTACGGTGTACAGTGTACCATGTGTACAGTACCGGTACATACATGTACTGTATGTACAGTGCGTGCATTTTCCTACATGTACTTTAATAACGCGATGGAGTAATACAATCGTTTTTTAACGGGGTCCAAATTGAAAAAAGAGGCGAGTACATACGTACATGCACGGTGCGTTTTGTGGACGGTGCTCAGGGCGAGTGTACAGCACTGACCTCTCATCAAGATTAAATGATATTTCCCAGGTCTACAGCAGCCGCAGCCACCACGATACTATCCAGCGAATCCACCGTTGGTTGTGAGTGAGATAAGGAGCGAGCGAGCGAGCAAAAGAGAGAAAGAGAGAGAGAGAGAGAAATGGGGGCACTGCATGTATGCATGTACGCTAACGAGATTAGGCCAAACCCCCCTACCACCACACTCCCTCTCTGTTCCGCCTCCTATGCCTGACGACGACTTTGGCGTTTAACGCAGACGGACCGTCCGTCCACCATGCAGTTCCCTCCCCCTCCCGCTCCCTCCCTCCCTCGCTCCACTCCTTCCTCCGTCTCCAATAAACGGCCGTCGCTCAGCCGCGGGCAGGCCACCAGTGAAGACACATTGTCCCGGGTATTAATTGTTCCGCAAATCGCAAGGCGACGGGACGGGGAATCACCACGGTGCGTCTATACCGCCAGCGCCGATCGTCGTCACTCCAAACCCCAAAAGCAGCGATGTACACATGTACACATGTATTTGAGAGGCACTGACGAGCCCCCTCCTATATACCTCCTCGCCCTGTAAAGTCACATCTTTTGCTGGGCACAATGCAAGCATTGCCTAGCCTACACACACGCGCCGGAGACCTACAATGTACAGTCAGTGTGCGAACCTCATCTGAAATGCAATTCTGTCGAGGATGTGGAGATGGAGGGCGGGGGCTGGGGGTGGGGAGAGAGAGAAAGAGGGGGGGGGGGGTCCTGCACTGCACGGCAGTTATGCAGTCAATACACAGCGTTGACCCTCCCTCTCCTCCCCAGTTGACCCCTGGCATTTAAGCGGTGTGTGCGGGAGAAGAAAAAGGGGGAAAGAAGGAGCGTGGAGAGGAAAGAGAGAGGAGGGGGAGAGGAAGACAGAGATGCGGATGAGGCGGAGGAGGGATGGAGGAGGGATAGAGGGAGGGAGGGAGGGAGGCAGGGAGGCAGGGAGGCAGGAAGGCAGGCATGGAGGGAGGGAGGCAGGGAGGCGGGAAGGGAGGCATGGAGGCATGGAGGCATGGAGGCAGGGAGGCAGGCATGGAGGGAGGGAGGCAGGAAGGGAGGCAGGAAGGGAGGTAGGGAGGCAGGGAGGCAGGCAGGGAGGCAGGCAGGGAGGCAGGCAGGCAGGGAGGGAGACAGTGAGGGATGGAGGGATGGAGGGAGGCAGGGAATGGATGGAGGGAGACAGGGAGGCAGGCAGGCAGGCAGGCAGGCAGGGAGAGAGGCAGTGAGGGATGGAGGGATGGAGGGAGGCAGGGAGGAAGGCAGGGAGGCAGGGAATGGATGGATGGAGGCAGGGAGGCAGGGAGGCAGGGAGGCAGGGAATGGATGGATGGAGGCAGGGAGGCAGGGAGGCAGGGAGACAGGGAGGCAGGGAGGCAGGGAGGCAGGGAATGGATGAATGGAGGCAGGGAGGGAGGCAGGGAGGCAGGGAGGCTGGCTGGTTTAGGGTGAAGGAACAATGGAATTATTACACAGTACAAGCATGGCTGCATTTCAACGCTCTCCGCTGTTTGTTTTCTTTGCCTTCGCCTTGGCCCACAATGCCAGCTCATACTGTACATGTACATGTACATGTACATGACATGTACATGTGTACATTGTACACGTACATGTACTGTACATGTACTGTCAAGTTTGCAAGCCCAGTACATTTTCACATGCACAAGTGCATTATAACTGTACAAATGATAGAGGGCTGACACTTGATAATGGCAGGACCTTTATCTCTTTTGTGCTTTTGCCTAAATTGAGAAATACAGTTGAACATTTGTTTGTACGTGTACATGTACTGTACACTGCACACCAGATTTGATTTGTTTTCCAAAGTCATACTAAAATGTCAAAAAAATAGTCGAGGGCCTGATGTTTCGATCCTACAGTCCTAAGGTCCTAATGTCCTCCAAATTGTTTAAATGAATTTTGCATTTGGGTCATTTTTGCATATTTCTCATACTAAAATGTTTACAATTTTTCAAATCTGTTCACTCACTCGAATGACCCAAATACACGTCTATAGATAAGAAAGGACACTTTCATCCAGACTGTCCTGATATTCTGCCTTAGTTGAGAAAGGTCCTGCTGGGATTTGTAATGTTTACATTCGCATGCATTCATCACCTTAAATACACATGTACAGCATGTGATTTAGAGCAAGGTACTTTGACCTCTGACCTTTCATTAGTCTTAATCAGACATTATAGGATTGAAACATCCCTTTACCGGTATGGTACATGTACATGTACATGTTTGGACTAGTGACTCTGAAATCCTGAAGTACTGTACAGTACGATATCGGTACAAATGATAAATTGGAAATGACATCTGTCAGTGTTTCCTCAAACAGATGTCATAAATTCGAATTTAAAAGTTATCACTCAGTTTTTTTGTCTCTCATTGCCTATACTGTACATTGTATTTGTTTGACTCAATTTTAATTGTACACTGTACATGTATGTAACTTATTTCCACACTGTAATGTACACATGTATGTATACAATATATTCATATTTATTTCATTTTCCGGGATATCACAAAGTCAAACAATGAATCACAAATGACTGACAAATAAACATACATGTAACAGATTACAATTAACAATACCCTATTAGCTCCCGCAGGATAAAAAAAAAAAAACAAGGCGCTATCCTGACTAATTAACTGAGATTTACATAAAACCCCTTATAATACTGTTACTTACATGCCCATATATATAGAATATTTATAAAATTGAGTTGTTCAAGTACAGTGTACATGTACATAAACATACAATGTACATGTACACATGTATGATAAAAACAATTGAAAACAAAAATCGGTAATTGAAAATTATTGCACAAATTGTGATTAAACAAATAAAATCAATGAGATTACGTAAAATAAATGTAAAAAAATAATAAATAAATAAACAATGTCAATATTTCCAAAAATTGCATACATTTACATGAGATTTGCATTCTGATTGTCAGTAATGGTAAATCAGTAAGCAGTTTGTAATACTACATTATGTGTACATGTACATGTACATGTACACATGTACAGTACATGTACAGGTGAACAATGGCATTTAATTTAACTGGACCCTAAACTGTGAGACATCTGGCTTGACATGTACATACATGTACAAATTACCGTACCAGTCAAAAATAAGTAGACTCCACACGATAGTCATTTCACAAGAATATTTTCGCGAAGCATGCATGATTTAAAAATTTTGGTCTACCCCCCTACGGTAATTTGCCCATTTTGCGAAAAGCTTTCACGAAGCAATCGTGTACCATTACCATCAGCGCTCTACCACATTATGGGGTACACAACATGTACAATGTAAGCTGTCCAATCCTCAAATGACAGCCTTCCCAAAATATTCTTTTGGTTAAAATTGAGCTTTTCTAAACACTATGTACAGGGTTGTTGTTTTTCTCAGCCATGGCTAACTTCCATGTAAAACCAGATGTCATTACCGGTATTCTATCGCAGAATAAATTCCGATCGATTTTGCTGGACCTCTACTGCTGTACATGTACATGTACCAGCAAAATGAGAGGAGGGGGGCTTTTAAGTTTGGACTTGACCTTGTCTGGAATTGTTGGCCACAACTGCCGGGCGGCTTTTGTATTCCGTGATTGCCATCTTTCCAAAAGATTAAATTTCACCAACGGACTGGCACTGGGATTTCATGGATGAAAGCATCTTTCAGCCATTTTTTAGTGTTCAGCTTTTCCATTAATTTGTTCTGCTTTATTTGTTTTAATTTTTAGTGTGGGTACAATTTCATGTACAGTGTGTACATGTACAAGTGTACTGTACAAGTGTACTGAAATGATGTGTGCATGCAATGCAAACTACGTGAACATTCATGTACTGTAGTACAATGTACATGTATCCTCCAGTAACCGGTTTTCGACGATATAAGGACTTTTCTTCAAACTGAACAATGTGGACGAAAGTATCACACTAAAAGAGGTCTCAGTCACTTTCTCCACACCACAGACTATTAGAATAATCATAGAGAAGGTTGATCAAGCCTGTCACTTCCGTAAGATTACCCGGTTTTGTTGATGTCCGCGGCGCACCGCGCAGTAAGCACCGTGATCTATTCTCGTCGGTGGTGTTTAGTAAGGTGTCCCAGTGCAGCCAAACGCAAAATACATTCTTAAAATAACTCAAAATGCTGTGTGGCACTGTAAAATTCTTCCCTGTATGTTTTTTTGTGTTCATCTTTGGGGTTTTTTTTCCACACTGCTTCTAACACTTTCCTCAAATCATTCATAATTTATGCTTTTACGTATTGGTCTGGTTGATGTCTTCTTTTGTGAAGTTTAAAAAAAACTCCACAATCCTCTTTCTCACTGCTTCTTCAGTTACATGTGTATGACCTTTCCCAATGTCACTCCAGAGACACATTTCCTCCTTCTTGGTACTTTCTCTAGCTGCCCTTATATTTTTGTCATTTTTTATAAAAGCCTTTTGGGCCATGTTACTTTTTGTCTTCATATAATAATAAAAAAATATATAAAAAAATGATATACCCGGTAAGTGAGACACCCTATAGGAGCCTCCACAGCTTTTACCCAGAACGGACTGCCTCAAGTTACATGTACGTAATAAAAAAAAATTCTACGGATGTTGGGGTTTATTACGCTCAGATTTTTTTTAGGACCAACAATAAAGAAAACTGGAGCTTCGAAGCAACTGCCAATTTTGTACCTAGGAAAATAGACCCCAAAAGAGCAACTTTTTGAATCACACGAGTTTGGCCTACTGGAAAAGCCTTAACTTTCAACATTTTCGGTGACGGACAAGAGTAGGAAACCAACTGTAAGATATGAAATCTGAGATCGTTATACAGAGTTGTTTTCATCGTGCGAAAATGGGGGTTCCCACGATACAGGTACACTGTACATTGTACACACGTACGTACATGTACATTGTACATGTACATGTACATGTACATTATACTTGTACATGTACAGTGTACATGTACAGGTAGGGGGTACATGTACATGTACATGTACATAAGGTACCCATGTATACATGTACATGTACATGTACATGTACATGCACATGCACATACGTACTGTACATGTACACGCACTGTACATGTGTATACATGTACGTGTACATGTACATGTACATGCACATGTTGTTCTGTGCACATGTACTGTACATGTACATGTACAGTAGGACCTACTGTACATTATGTACATGTACATGTACATGTACATGTATACATGTACATTGTACATGTACCTTACATGTACATTGTACATGTACCTTACATGTACATGTACTTTGTACAGTACATGTGTACATGCACGTGTACATGCACATGTTGGTTTACATTTGTACATGTTGGTACATGTGTACATGTACAGTACATGTACGTTAAATAATGGACATCACACTTGGGTTTTTCTGGGCTATTATGGGCTATTTGACAAGCAGGTCTCTGGAGGGACTTGGGCAAGTCTATGTAGGACGCCAAGAGCTAAGACTGTCACACCTGAGACACCAATACTATTAGGATACATGTGCATGGACACTGCATCTTAAAACATGTAATTGAATCACGCACAATAATCATACACATACTGCATACATACATAGACAGTCTGTATTGAGTACAAATGTACATGTACATGTACATGTAGAATGTACATGTAGAATGAAGTCCCCCCCAAAAAGAGAGAGATGCATACTGTACATGTATATCGAAGAAAAAAAAAAGAGATGTACATACATGTATGTAGAAGTAGATGAGCGAATCTGAAATCTCAAAAATATGTACATTTGTACAGGGCCTGAGTGACATTTTCATCCTGGCAGGAGCTTTTCTCAAAGGCAGAATTAATTTAACAATTCTCCTTACATGTACTAAAGTATACTGTACATACTGTGTGTACATTACATGTACATACAAATATCAGTACATATTGTACACACTGTAAACAGCCCCTAATACTAATAGTTTCAGCAGTCTGTATACAATTCTCAGAAAACATAAACCCAAAAAGAAGTAATTTCTGAGTTTAGATTTTGAGTCCTTACTGCAAATTTACACAACACATTGACTCACCTGTATTGTTCTTCATGTGTGTCTAACCGTCTATACACATGTACATGTACACTCTGACAGTTATATAAATACTAACAGTGCATCTGGAAAGGATTCGTGTTTTGAATTTCATTTAAATCTATTGTAAGTTGTAACTGTCTAATGAGCATTTTTTTCTGTTCTAAATTCATATGAACCACATCTACATGTAGTACACTGCATACACCTGTAGGCATTTCAATGAATCTTGTTAACGTTTTGAATTAATTTGCAACAAGTGCCTACAAACATACTGTACAGTGTTCAACTGCATTTCAATAATTTTCATGGTGGGCATTAAAAATCCAATCCTGACAACGCCTTTAAGAAATTAGCATTTTTAGGGAATTCAAATGTAGCCAGTATTCAAAGTTCAGGGGCAATTGAATTTTATGATTTTTTTTCCAATAAAAAAAGGGTTTTGCTGTGCATTCATGAAAACTAAATTGAGTCTAGAAAAAAAATGAATGCTTCAAGTTCAACAGAGGACTACCGATAGTTCTCAGGAAACACAACCTACATGTACATGTACATGTACATGTATACATGTACAGCACAGTGAAGTGTTGTTGAGAAGAAAAAAAAGATGTCCTGGAAACTGACACATCGAGTCACAATTTCAGTCAGAATGCAGACTGTTCGCTTTTGCCATTAGCGAGCGGTAATGTGGGGCCGTACCAGGGCACGTCCATCAGTCCTTAAGACTGAATAATCGGATGGGAAACGAAAGAGGGATATTTGGCAAGATACATGTACGCACAGTACTGCCTGTGCTGTGCAATGTATAGGTCGACAGTGTACCCGCACACCCCGGTCATAAATTAATTTTCCCAGGGTTACTCCGTGCAGCAAATTCAATCTGAAATTTATAGTCCAGAAGAACAAACGGGACTGTACACACTGTATTAACTTACACTGTACATGTACAATGTCCAAGTCTGCATTGAAGATGTCTTTTTTAGAGAAAATTCTGTTGCAATATTGTTTTGGGTATCTTCTTTTCAGTTTGGCAATGGGCCTTGATCATAATTTGTTTGGGGTTTCTTGTTCTTTTCTTTTTCCTTTTTTGGGTGCCGGATATGGATGGTCTGATCATGAAATCTTTGAGTTACAGTACTGTACATGATGTACTGTACTTGTAAGCAATTTAGGCATGTACATGTATACTGTACATGTATCTGACGGTCTGCCTTTGAGGAAAAGATCCTTCTGGGATGGAACAATATCAGGCCTTCTTAATTTTTTGAGATGTAGGAATTTGACAATTTTTCCACCAATTTTACCATCACCGCCACCCCCTCCATCCCCGTTACACATTGCTGTAAAATCATACACGAATAGGTGCACTGCCCACATTTGGGTGAAAATAACGTACGTACAGAGTAGAGTACAATACATGTTCCTACATGTATGTACGTACATGTACATGTCCCGGTACCAGTATGCATACCGGTATGTAATGTACAATGTACATGTACATGTGTTACATGTATAATGAACAGGTACATGTACATGTGTAGGTACTGTACTACTGTAAATGTACATGTAGGCCTACATATACCTGTACAGTATACTGTAGTTATTATAATTAGTCTTTAGAAATATACATGTATATACATGTACTTGTACGTGTATACAGTTGTACATGTACATGTATAGTCATATTTACAATGTACAGTGTATGTACACATACTGTACTGTACATTTATGTACACATACATATACAGTACATGTACATGTACATGTGTGTGTACCGGACTACCGGTACATTACATGTACAGTGTACTTCATGTGCATACATGTACAGTAGTTGTACTGTATACATCATCAAACATGTACATGTACAGTAAGATATTCCATTATAATTTCATTTTCATTCTGAGGCAGGCATTGATATGTACACGTAATTTCACTTTCATACTGTACATGTACATGTATGAAAGTATACATGTACATATACTGTACAATGTACATGTACACGTTAAATTCCGTATGTACACGTATGCAATGAACTACCGAATGTGTGGCTATGTGCATAATGTTACAAATTGACAGTGACCTGAAAATGCATACTGTGCATGACAGTTGACACCATACATGTGTGTGTTGTACATGTACAAATCTCTACAAATAATTGTACAAAATGTACAAGTATGTACTGTACATACACTGTACATGTACATGTACATGTATACATGTACATTGTACGTCTGTACACCTGAAAATGTACATGATGTAAACATTGTTTCAACTTCAGCAATGCTGTTGCCATGCACTGGCAGAGGGCTTGATTTTGGCAGTGGCCTGGCTACCACTGGCCAACTTGGACACTGCGATGGCCAGGCGGCAGCATGGCTAGCAGCTAAAAAAGAAATTACATGTACTTTGAATAAAAAGGTCCTGCTAGGATTGAAACCTCAGGCCAATCTAAATTTTGAGATTCGCAGGTTGCATGGAGGTTTACGCTGGCGATCATACTCCTGTGAGTCCTTGTTTTTTTGGGGGGTTTTTTTTAAAAGATGTGCACAGGCCACCACATCATCTATCTGGTGTTCTGGCCACTTCAAACTTTTGCTCTATTGGTGGCCTTGTTGGTTAGTGGTCACCAATGAAAGATGACCAGGAGCAAGCCCCAGTACTTAACACTGCACCTGTGCACCGTTTCCACTTCCCAATTCAATCCAGTTTAAAAAAGCTGCATCAATCCTTAATTTGTGTGATTCCCCGAACTGCTCCAACCAGTTTAAGGCCTTTTTCACACGACAACCATTTTTCCGGGGAATCGAGATGGACCTTTTCACACTGCAGTGGCTTAACCCGACAATTTTCTGGGAAACGTAAATTAGGCCGGGGATCTCTGCCACTCCTGCTTAGGAGCAGGAGTCAGTGGGCGAGGCCTGAGGTTATTTGACCATGTTGACAGGAAATAGGAACTAAATTAATGTGAATCGTTCGTAGGGTTATAATTCCCCAGAAAATCCCTTGAGAAAGAAATATGCTTACATACAAGTACATGTACATTACTGTATATGTACAGTAACTGTGAAAAGGCCAAAAGGCAACTACATTGTACATGTACCGGTAGTTACAGAAATTTGTTTGCATCCGAGTGAAAAAATTGGGGTGGGATCCCTGGAGATTTGTACACATAAAAACAGTAAATGGTTAACATGATTCTGACTGTCGACCCAACCCCCCCTCCCTCACCCCTTTGCCCACCCCAGCAAAGATAATGTACAGTACATGTACATGTACATGTAGGAAATGTACAGTGTACACATATTTGGGATGTCCCCAAATATTGTAATCAGTAATGTAAAGACTTGATACATGTACCAGTAGCTCAGATGGTTTTGAACATGTTGAAGTGCAGGTTCATTAAACAAGAGGCCTGGGTTCAAATCCTGTTCCAGGCGGCTTCTTTGCTACACATATTAATGTCGCAAATTATTTCTAAAAACAAAATTAAAAATCACAGTTTCCTTTCCATCGTTGGTTAGAAATTTCCCACATACCGATATATTTGTGCTTTGTACAGTACTAGCATTATAATCATCTCTTGCTCAGAAATAGTGATAGACAATCTTAGAGTACATGTACATGATGTTCATGGAAGACATTACATCTCATCCTCATGCTACTTTGAGAGTGGACCCTTACCAAAGGCCCTTGGCCTGAAATTCTGATTGCTGAAATCCTGATGGCATGAAACAAACCCCTATGGATCCCACAACACAGCACTTGCTGCAATATCCCTCTTTGCAGAGAGTCGCGATTTTGGCAGACATACTGGCAGAGACAAATCGAAAGTCTCCCCAACCTTGATATTGTGATGGTAATGGGCACTTCGCGTGGTGAGTGTTGCACCGCGCCACATGAACGAGAAAAAAAAAAAAAACTTCCCCAGTCGGCCTTGGCAGGCGACCACTTTCACGGTTGGTCGCTGGTCTCCCTGTTGTCGCAGCGACAACTGCGCGCACCCAGATTGCATTGTGGCCGCCCGGACTGGATACATTTCTACTGCACACGCAGCGCGAGTGCGAACTCGTCGCCAGACTGTTACGAGGGAAAGGCGGCAGGGTCTATTGTGACATTTCTCACACACAGCTGCTACTGCATTCCTACCCCATTGTGTTTGCTATCAACCCTTTATTGTCATCTCCTACACAAACATAATCGCCATTTATTGGCTTATAGATTAGGAATTGATAAATAATGATATCAAATCTGGAGGTGTTATTGCATGTGGTTTTTTTTATTGAATAGAAAATATCAGTGATGTAGCAATTTATGTACACATGTATTATTTCATTTTACACTGTAGTAAACTAGTAATACAAGCACATCCAGTTATAATCCACTATGCAAATGGATGTGTACACTACTGTAGAATAAGTCTATAGATACGCATACATGTATACAGTTGCATGTTTGTACTGTACTGTACAGAGCTCTAAAACAATACAGTTTAGATTGCAGATATGTTAACCCTAAAGACAGGAATCCCATATGATGTGCACAGGCAACTTCAAAAAGTACAATAACAAGTTAACAACTACACAACATGTATAGAAAACTGACTTACCCCAAAAATGTCTCAATTCAAATTGCTCAAGTGCTGCTCTACATGTACATGTAAATCATGAACAAAAAAACACAAAAGATTTGAATCTCTTGAAGTAGTTGTTGCCTTTTTCTTATTCATCTGTTAGGCTAACAAGGCTGTCTTGACAAATGAGGGCCTAAAGTTTCAATTCTAGCAGGACCTTTCGCACAGGCAGAACGATTTTTGTTGAAGTTTTGCAATTGGGTGATAAAATGTACACTGTACGTCAGTGGGCAGATCGCAACATTCTTCTTGCATACGTACATTGTACATGTACATTGTACATGTACAGTATGTATTTATTCCATGACTCAGGAGAGAATTATGCATGCCAACATAAAGCACAGCCTGGCACAACAATGTCTCAAAGTTATGATATTTATAAACATAATAGCAATCTAATGGTCGGACGCCGTGCAAAAATGTCAATGAAGCGTGCCGTGACTTCAATAAAACTAGTGAAGGTATGCTCACCACAAAAACCCCACCCTACATGTACATGTACAGTACTTACATGAATGTAGGCTTTTCAAAACAAGTGAAGGTACATTTGTACATGTACTGTACATTACATGTACACTTGTATGCTTGCCACAAAAAAAACATCCAACATGTACTAGTGAAGGTATGCTTGCCAGAAAAAAATCCACCACTATTGACGGTACACACATGTACATGTATGCTTGCCATAAAAACCACATCCAACATGTCCTAGGCTTAAACATTGTACATGTACAGTAAACTAGTGAAAGTACTATACATGTACATGTAAGCTGGCCACAAAAAACACCCTCTTAGAGATAGACTTCTCTTGATGATATTCTTCATGCTCACAAGTTGAGGACTGTCATTAGGCCTTTGAGAAAGGTCCTGCTTGGATCGCAACATCTGGTCCTCTACATTTTAGTCAAATAAGCAATTTGCAACATTTCTGTACATCAATCTATTAAAGTTGAGGATTGTTTGAATACATGTATTATAGTATACATGTATATGTATAGAAAAAAGAAGGGGGCAGGGTTTTGAAGGCTGAGGGAAATTACCAGGTTCAGACATCTGACAAAAAATGTACATAATGGAAAAACTCTACAGTCATGTTTGCATACAGTGTTGGAACAAATGGTGGGTGGAAATGGAATAGGAGTAGGTTTGGTGATTTTTCTCAGCACAATGATTTTAAGTCTTCAAATATCACCTTTCTTCAGGAGGTAAAGGACTAGTACTATACAGGTAGCAATGGTTATTGTACTTTGTAGCCCTTGCTTGTACTTCTTTTTCAATTTTTTTTTTTTGAATTTTGGATAATATACAAAAAGAAATTACAATCCAAAATCAATACCACAGATTCTAGTCTTATTCTTACTCTTCTTAGTCTTAGTTACGTGTATTTTTAAAACCTGAGTACGGGTTGAACTACATACGTTGTACATGTATGTGTCACGTGTGTACAATTACTGTATAAGGGCTACATTTACAGTAGCTAGTTACAGTACTTAGCTACAGTTACAGTACATGTAGCTAGTAGCTACATCTACAGTAGCTATTTTTAACGATTTAGTGTTTTTCTGCCGACGATCAGAATATCAAAATCATTAAAAATGGAGTATATTAACTTACAATAGCTCATTATATTAAAGGGCAACAATCTACCCGTCATAGCAAGCCATCATACTGTTACGTAGGCCTTGGTATATTGTCAGTAAACGAGTACAAACATGGTATAATTTACTACAAACATGTTGAAATTTATGTAAAACAGATATGTGTATTGACATGACTGATGCATTATCAAAATGATATCAGTCTAGTGCAAATTTGCTCTTGGAACCAATTCTTGATCCCTACTCCATGATTGAAATAATGTAAACAACACCAAGAACACTCAGAAACAGAGACCTTGTCCTCCTTTGGAAGTTTGGACCGTGACCGTGTTGGAGGGAGGTCCTTCCTTCCTTCTTCAAACTTCTAGTCGCGGTAACAGTAACCCTCATCCTCCTCGACCATCAGGGTCCTCGGGAGGATGAGGGTTATGGTTACTGCGACTATCTCCCTTCACATTGCTTGGATCTAGTTGCGGTTACCGTAACCCTCACCCTCCCGACCTTCAGGAGGATGAGGGTTACGGTGACCGCAACTACTACTAGCTTGGACCATGGTCATAATATGATGGAGGAATAAGTAGGATTCCTTCCTGCTTGCAGTACTAAGTTATAGTAATACTTAATACTTAATAATAATAGTAATACAAAGTAATATAATAATTAATAATAATAATTGGTATACAAACAAATTGCAAACTGCTTACTGAGTACTAAAATGACCAAAATGCAAATCTCAAAATTTAGGGGGGCCTGATGTTTTGATCTAAGCACAAGTACTAAGTAGCACTAGCACTAGCAGGACCTTTCTCAAACTAAGGCAGAGAATGGTCCTGCTACATGTACTGCTACTATTATCAAAATTTAGTGAGCCTGACGTTTCGATCCTATAGCACTAGCAAGACCTACATGTAGCACTAGCAGTAGCACTTGCACTTTGTAGCAGTGCTAGTGCTACATGTAGGTCCTGCTACTGCTAGTGCTAGGATCGAAACGTCAGGCCCACTAAATTTTGATAATAAAAATAAATATATATATATGTATTCAATAATATTAATACAAATTACTAGCTTTCAAACTACAGTCTTGTTCCTGTCTGCTCCAAACCACAAAGCCAAAGGCCGCAACAACCATGGCAACGAACACGTAAATGTACAGGGAGGGGGCGGCATTGTGTTGACAATGGGCAAAGTGTGCAGCCTCCGTGCGTGTACAATTCAAATGGATGACAGACGACACTATTGACATAAACTGGTGTCTGTGTGTGGTGACATCTCGACATCTTCGCTTCTATTTCTAATGCCTGGACAGACGAATCGGCCCGAAAAGGGGAGGGGAAAAACTGCCCGATTGTTCGCCCGGCTCGACCGATATGCGGCCAGACACCATCGGATTCACGAGGAGGAAGAAAAAAGACAGGACTCACCACAGAATGGATAAAAGGTGGGGTCTTCTTCGCGGCATCAGAATGACATTTCCAACTGGCCGGCCACTAGCGTTCAAAACTGTGCACGATTTGCCTAGGCCTCGTCTATGGATGTTGTGCATTCAGTGCTACTGCTTGCCAGGATCATTGACACTACTTATTATGCTGGCTGACGGCAAGAGAAGTAGCAGTCTGGCTCCGTGACATGATCTCCACTCCGATAACACGGTGTGAGATAGTGGGCATACGACACGATCGAAGTGGACTTGTACCAGTCGCTCGGGTGTTCTTCGTGCTACATGTACAATGTATACTGTGCACCCCAAAACAAAAACCGGATACGAGGGGGTGTGTCGTGGGCGTGGTTTATCGAGGGTTTAGAAATCTGATTTCCTCGGAGGTAATATCAAATTCAGAGTACCGCCCACTCAGAAATCAAAATAGATTCATGAATAAATAACATGAATGAACATATGCTTTCATAATAATTTACATTTCTCGCTTGCAACTTCATCACTCAGTCTCAGCCACAATGTCTCGGCCAAAGGCCCTTCGTCTTTGAACTCTTTTCCAACCTTTTTTTTCATCAATGTAAAGGCAAATAAAATTTAACGAGGATCTCACTAATCTGATATCAACGTACCAGTGCCTACCAGCGCTCTACCACTTGAGCTATCCAGCCTGGAGGTGAGGGCAGGGGGCGGGGCTTCCCCAATAAAAAATTAATAATAGTTAGCGTTGGGGGCGCCAGACAGAAGCTGTGGATTAGAAGTGTTGAGCTCTCGGTGGACCACACTTATCAAAAATAATGCAAACAGCGGTTCAGTTGATAACCTGGCAACAGCAGTTGCATCTTATGAAGTTGTTGTTCCTACGCAAGCCCATGCACTCTTCCCAACTTGTTAATTCCTGAAGTTTCTATTGTACTGCAGTTCAGGGAGCATTCAAAGTGGATGTAACATTTTAAACTTCATTCCTAACAAGCAGCAGAAACGAACACTTTATTTGAAATTTTCAATCAATGTTTCTAATCTGGGTCCAGTTCAAATGACTTCACCTTTATTTTCTATTTAGCTGACGAAAATTCAATCATTAATTGCTTCTGATGGGCACTCCCGCCCAAAAAATGGTGGATTATTTGGAAATTCACCATCTAAAGGGGGTGAATGGCTAAGGTGGTAAACTAGTGACTTGGGTTAAAATCCTGGATGTTCAAATGTCAAAATTTCTTTTTTTTTAAACAATATATCTAGGTTTGCCGTTATGATGAAACATAATGCAATGTGGTACCTGCCTCTATAAAGATTTTAATACACCACATGATTCAAAAAATTCAAATAATAATAAAAAAATACATAAATTAAATCAAAACACTGAAGTCAAAAACAGGCAACCATTAACAATTGTTTCAGCTTACACATATTTTTTTATTGTTAAATTACCGCCAACAGCCAAAAGCACATTTTTTTCGGAGAAATAGAGACGAGGCAAATATAGTCCTACCAACTGTGTTTTCTTTTTGGGGAAAAAAAGGAGAGAATTCCAAGAATGTTCTTGACAATCTGTGACACAAGGCAACATACTAGGGACAAAATCGGCACCAGTAGGCAGGACTGGGGATACAGCAAAATTCCTCGGACATATGGAGAATTTGCAACCCCCGAGGTGCAAGGATAGATATTGTGTTATGTATGCAAGCTGTAACATCACATTCAGAACTAGCAGGTACGCGAGGTGAGGTGAAATCACCAGATCAGGATGGTCAAGTTACAGTGAGTAGACAGTGCGGACCTGTCACATTACGGTCATTGATGGCATGACCACAAGTCTGGATTTCACCGAGATCTGAGTCAGACTTTTTTCCAGCTCACGGCAAATCAACTGGCACCAGACAGTTTGACCATTTAGCTGCAACCCAGGGCTTTCACTAGGTGAAGATAGGGCCCATGTTGTTGACGTCCTAGTTGGTGGCCCACTAGTGACTGGTCTCACTCTTCTGATTGAGCCCAGGCGAACGACAACAACTTGAGACAGCAGCACCTCTAATTGCTGCTTGCCTCATACGCAAGAAGAAGCTGAAAGAGGTTGAAGGTTCAGATGATAAAGAGTCTTCCATGTTAAGCTTGTCCATTCTCCCTTTAGGGGGAAAAAACGATAGCCTGGAAGAAAACTGCCTTTCAAACAAGTTGCCTTGTGCGACATGGACTTCTGACCCAATTCCTCAAAAAGAAATTCCTTCCAACTGCGGCTATCCCCTTGGCTGTGTAATACAACAATCATTGACGCTCACAAAGTCAAATACTCCCAAGTTGGAAAAACACAAAAAAAATAACATTAAAAAATAAAGTGAAGTACAAAAACGTTTTCATTTTATTTGCTGAAGAACTACTCAGCGCACTGCAAAAAATTCCACTACGGCTATCGGCACAGTGTGCAGAAAAGAAAGAATAGGGTGCAGTTATTTCCCCCCGTTTTAATTTCTGTTTGTCTTAAAAGTCTCCCACCAATTTCAATTAGTTTGAGAAACTCTTCTTCATCAAGACAAGCTTGAGAAGTCTGAACAAGAGCGACCAACCCCCCCTCCGAAAAACCAAAACAAAACACAGACCTGCACAAACTTAGATGGATAATGGATAGCTATACATCAGACTTGCGACTGCAGAGTATGTTGCTCTTCCCAAAATGTCTCGATAAGAGTAAATTTTTAATGAGAGGAAAACCTGTCGTAACATTGACTGGACAACTTTTTTGTTTCGTTTTTTCTCGAACTTCACCATACAAGTATCATTAATTCCCAACGAGGGCTACACATCACAAGCACAACCTGGAGGACCACCGATTTCCAAAAAGCCAGTAGGCTGTGGAGACACTGCTCAGCAAAACAAAATCACACCAAGTCCAATTTGCCTGCTGTAAATGGTCTGTGCCATGCAGTACCCAACCCCTCCTTTTTTCTTACTGCGACCTTCTTTTGCTGCGGTCTTCAGTCACAACGTCATCCCCTACCAGCTCTGGAGAATCAGGCCTCTAGGTATTTAGAGAATAAGTCAACTCTTTGAGTTTTACTAGACGAGGGCGGTATTGGCTTAAACCGAGCCAAGCTGGACAGTTTCATAAAAAGAAGAAGCTCTTCACACTTTCCACAAGTTGTACTCAGTACTGCCGTTAGCATCTACTGGGATTTTGAAGATCTAAAGCCGATATCCCATGAGATTTTTTTTTTTTTTGAGGGGGTGGGGTCAAGCTACCTAGACTTCTCTGAAAAAAGGGAAGGTAAACCGGAGTCCATGTTAAATTAATGCGACCATGATGTAACAGGCAGAGAGTGGCCGAGGGAAACTTTTCCGCACTCGACCACAGTAACTTAACAGCGCCCAAAGTGTGACTTATGATCAGCCAACAATTTTTATAATTGGTTTTTTTTGGGGGGGGGGTTAGGAATCAGTTCCTTGGGGCACTGTTGACAACTTTTTGAGTTTGTCAAGACAACTTTATTTTTTTATTTTTTTTTACAACTATCCAGCTTCAATTCAAGCCACTGTGAGGTCCGATCCAAAATATAGCGGCTAAGCCTACTGCTGGTCGCTACAGCGCAACAACGTTGTTCCCATCTGCGACTGAGGCACAGGGGAAAAGAGCAAAGACCCTCTTAGCAATGGCAGTACAGCCCTAGCGACTAATTTTGAATCCAACATCAGAATCGGGGCATCTTACACCCACAAAGCAACCTCCCGTAAATCTCAAAGAGTTTATGACCGGTCCATTTGTTCACGTCCTCAGACGGATAACATTTATTTATTTTTTTAAAGATATGGGAATAGCTGGACGTCGTTTGTCGTCTTCTCTGCCTGAGGAGATGAGTGGCCCGCCCCGCCAGCTGAGTGACAGGAGGCAATCAGGAGCCCTTGAGGGAGGAAAGGCCAGCACGCATGATCTCATCCACTAGGAGTAGATTGCCGGCGATGACCGTACTACACAGAGAAAAGAAGCAGTGAGGGGGGCATGGTTAGTACTGTGGACTCAGAATTGTACTGTGGACTCAAAATGTGGACTCACAATGTGGATGGATTCAAAATTATAAGGTGGACTCAGAATGTGGATTCAGAATTGTATGGCGGACTCAGAATGTGGACTCCAATGCCTTCTTATTCTGGACTGAGTCTTCAGGTCTCAGCTTTGCATAAAACTCAGACACAAACCACAAGATGGGGCGAGTTGCACCAGGACCAGAAGTCTTAAAAAATAAAAAAATAAGTAGAGCAAAACTTACCACGAATGCAGAATTTGTTTCTTGACACAGTAGTTGTCCCAAATTCCTTCATTGGCTGCGACAAGGGCTTCTCCTAGAAGAGATTGAAAAAGAAAAAGTCAACCATAGATTCAAAGGATCTGTTACACATAATCATTCACATCAACCCTGACTGATGGATGGCAATTGCCACGGTAAGAAACAAAATTCATCAGGACTCTTCCGTCTTCTATGCCTTGTAAAAGCGGGGTTAATTTCAACATGATCTCCAAACACCCAGCACAAAAAAACCCTAGCCTTCACAAGACTCTGAACTCAGAAGATTGGAAGGGCCCCTCCTGAAGGCTGGATAGCTCAGCATTTGACTTACAATTGAAAGGCTTCGTGAAATTACCCTCCAGGCCCTTGACCAGTTGTCCAGTACACAGGGATGTACGGTAAGTGATCGAAAAAGTCATTTCCTGAAAATCACTGAAGGCCAATGAATTGTGCGACTGCGAGTGAGCGCTTATGTGACCGAGAGGTGCGACGGTAAGTGAGCGCTTAGGAGACCGAGAGATTCATCACAGCAGGGGTGCAGGCGCCCTTCAATTTTTAGGGTTTTAACAGATAAAAGTGAGCAGTTTGAGATACGAGTTCGACAAAAACAAAATAAAAAATACTATCACACCATTTCCAGAAATCCTTACATCCCCGAGTACAGCAGGGTGAATTCTTTTAATTTTAATTTTAATTTTTTTTTTTTGGGGGGGGGGGGGGGTTGGAGGGAGGTGACTGACCGGTGGAGATGTCCACGCCGACCAGCTGCTTGCTCTCGGCGTACTCCTCCTGCAGCTTGACGATGACCTCCTGCTGGTCCAGGCCCGAGTTCTGGGCCAGCACCTTGGGGATGATGAGGAGGGCGTCGGCAAAGGCCTGGATGCCCAGCCGGGCACGGCCCTTGACCGTCTGCTTGTAGGCCACCAGGCCGGCGTGGATGGCCACTTCCAGGGCACCGGCGCCGGGCACAACGGCAGCTGGAGGGATCAAAGGTCAAAGGGGAGGAGGGGAGGAGAGAGGGGGGGGGGAGTTGAGAGGGAAGCTAGGTCAGAATATGAATCAGACTTCAGCCTCCTCCACTCTTTCAAAACAATCCTCAACTCTGAATAATGGCAAAGAAAATTTGACTGGACAGTGACTTCAACCAGAGATCTCTGGTTTCCGCTTACCAGCGCTCTTACCGTCCGAGTTACCCAGCCCTTAGATGGCGGCCTTCCCAAAAAGTCAACTTGTCTTTGCCAGGGCGGGGGCAGCAGTCAGAAGCATCAAACCATGGAGTCTGACTCATTGAAAATAAGACTCGAGTTGAACTCAAGTCATAAAAGTCTGATATATATAATGAAATAGGTGCAAGTAATGGATGTTGGATGTTGTCTGTGGCTACTGGCGTTGAATGTGAGGTTCTTCTCATTTTGACATCAGTGGGTGAGGTCCAAATGGAGAGACTGATCCCTGCTGAGGTCCTCAAACTACTGAGAAGGAGAGGGGTGGGTGTTAGGGTACCACACTTACCATCTTCAATGGCGTTCTTGACAGCACGTAGTCCGTCATGGATGGCATCTTTGATCTGGGACAGTGTGTGCTTGTTGGGCCCCTTGATCAGGATGGTGACAGAGCGAGGGTTGGCACACTCCTCCACAAAGGTGAACTTCTCCTCACCCTGGGCAAACGGAACAAAGGACAGGGCTTTCAGCTCACGGCATTGAAAGAAAGAGAAAGGCAGAGGCAGGGACAGAGGCAGGGGCTGTGGTAGGGGCAGGGGCTGGGTTCCTGGTAGGGGCAGGGGCTGTGGCAGGGGCAGTGGCAGGGGCTTTGGCAGAGGCAGGGGCGGTGGTAGGGGCAGGGGCTGTGGCAGAGGCAGAGGCTGTGGCAGGGGCTGTGGTAGGGGCAGGGGCAGGGGCTGTGGTTGGGGCAGGGGCTGTGGTCATGGTAGGGGCTGTGGCAGAGGCAGGGGCTGTGGTAGGGGCAGAGGCAGGGGCAGAGGCAGGGGTAGGGGTAGGGGCAGGGGCTGTGGTAGGGGCAGGGGCAATGGTAGGGGCAGGGGCAATGATAGGGGCAGAGGCAGGGGCTATGGTAGGGGCAGGGGCTGTGGTCATGGTAGGGGCTGTGGCAGAGGCAGGGGCTGTGGTAGGGGCAGAGGCAGGGGCAGAGGCAGGGGTAGGGGTAGGGGCAGGGGCTGTGGTAGGGGCAGGGGCAATGGTAGGGGCAGGGGCAATGATAGGGGCAGAGGCAGGGGCTATGGTAGGGGCAGGGGCTTTGGCAGAGGCAGGGGCGGTGGTAGACGCAGGGGCTGTGGCAGGGGCAGGGGCAGGGGCTGTGGTAGGCGCAGGGGCCGTGGCAGAGGCTGTGGTAGGGCCAGAGGCTATGGTAGGTGCGGGGACAGAGGCAAAGGCAGGGTTAGGGGCTGTGGTAGGTGCAGGTACATGGGCTAGGGTAGGGGTAGCAGCTGAGGAAAAAGAGGAGATAGATAGAAACAGAGGCAGCGACAGAGACAGAGGTGATTGTAGAGGCAAAAGCAAAGTCAGAGAGAGAGACGTAGAGGCAGAGAAAAAACAGAGGCACAGACAGAGGCAGAAACAGAAAGAGGCAAAGGCAGATGCAGAGAAAAAAGACAGAAGCAGAGACAGAAAGAGGCAGAGGCAGATGCAGATATGAGGTAGAAAAAACAGAGGCAGAGAAAGAAAGAGGGAGAGGCAGATGCAGAGAAAAGGCAGAGGCAGAGGCAGAAACCCTGCCATGCTTGAAATACCAAGAACCTCACCTAAGCTAAGAATCAGAACCAATGGCAGAGCATGTCAGCCAAATTTTATTCTCACTGACAAAATGTCATAACACACACTATGAAAGACTCCTGGTTTAAACCAGAGGACTTTGTTGCTTACCAGAACGTGTTCATAGACCAGTCCAGCGTGGCCAAGGTTCTCCGGAGCCAGGTCGTCCACAGAGTTCATGGCGACACCACCGCAGGCAAGACTCAATCTGCCGAGACAAAGACAGCCCAGTCACAATCAATGCACTCCTTACTAGAGATGGAACAAATCACGGCTGGCTATACTACTGTAGGGACGAGAGGAGTTTCAACACTTCCACCTCATGCATAACCTAACCATTTTTGTCTGGCTCTGCAAAAGAAGGTCCTTAATTCTCAAAAAAAGAAAAGAAATTGTTTTCAGCTATTGATGAAAGTTTGACCTCTGTAGCACGTTCCATTCCTGAGATATATGAAAATTCATGCAGGGATCTGTCACCGAAAATGAAAAGCCTTATGGAGAAATGGCGATTCAAACATTTTTCTGCCAAGGTGAAGCTCACAAAATGCTTAAAATTTCGTTTTCATTTTCATTGACTGATTATGAAAAAAAATGGACAGCGACTGTTTCAAAACAAGACATCAGAAATTGTAAGAAAACAAACACACACCCCTGTTGGGTGGAACAGCAGATTACGCACAAAGGCATGGCAATGCCTTTTTTGACGGAGCGGATCACATTTTACTTTTGTTTGTACTTTTGATTGCCCACTAGGGCTAACAGAGAGTGCTTGGGCCTCAAGTTGTCAACCTCCCCGTGGTGAGCCCTGGTGACTGATCCATCAGGCGAATGACAACAACAACCAGAGACAGCACCAACGGCAGCAACAGCATTAGTCTCATACGCAGGCAGTAGTAGAAGTAGTACCGAGTGCTTCACAAGTGACCACTGGAAGTGTGTGACCATCAATTGCGGCCCAGGAGTCTCGCTATCGCTACTCACCTCTCCATGTTTCTTCTCTTGGCTCTGCGCAGGGCCACGATGCCTTCTTTGGCTAGCATGTCCAGGGACAAGGGGTCGATGCCCTACAAAATCACAAGAGACAAAACGATTTTGTAAAAAAAACACAAAAAAAAACACAGAAAACGTTAACTGAACGAATTTGAAACCGCGGCCACTGGATTTGCTTTTTTCAAGATGCCTGTGACACTAAAACCGGTAAGAGAAATGTGACTGAAGAACAAGCCTAAGCCTTTAGTTCATAAACGGCCATAGTTCCATCCTGTCATCTCTAAAGGTCCTGCTAGAATTGACACATCAGGACCGCTCTCTAAATAATTTTTTGGGGGAGAGAGAGAAACAAAATCGGTCTTCGCTAACCTTCTGGTTGATGACGACGAAGCCTTTTTCTGTGCCCTCGCAGACCTTCCTCTTCAGCTCAATCACCTTCTGCACCTTCACGTCGGTGAAGGCCCGCTCTGCCTGCACCAGCTTCTCCCTGTCCTCGGCCGACTTGTAGAAGAAGCCGGCATTGACCTCACTGCAGCCAGAAAAAAGGAGTGAAAGAGAGAAGGAGAGGGATGGGGGAGAGGGAGAGGGAGAGGGATGGGGGAGAGGGATGGGGGAGAGGGAGGGGAAGAGGGAGAGGGAAAGGGATGGGGGAGAGGGATGGGGATGGGGGAGAGGGACAGGGAGAGGGAGAGAGGGAGGGATGGGGGAGAGGGAGAAGGAGATGGAGAGGGATGGGGATGGGGGAGAGGGAGAGGGAGAGGGAGAGAGAAAGGGATGGGGGAGAGGGAGGGAAAGAGGGAGAGAGGGAGAGGGAGGGAGAAGGAGAGGGATGGGGATGGGGGAGAGGGAGAGGGAGAGGGATGGGGGAGAGGGAAAGAGAGGAAGGGACAGGGACAGGGACAGGGACAGGGGAAGAGGAGAGGGAGGGGGAAAGGGAGAAGGCAGGAAGAAAGATGAAATGGTTGAATAGAACAATGTTGATGCAGGGATGTAAGTGACCAATGAAGTCAATTCCTGAAAATTACAGAAGGCCAATAAATAGGGGGAGGGGGCAGACACTGTACCTTTTCTCGTACTCCATGGAGACATTGCAGGTCAGGATGTAGGCGTCTGTGACCCTCTTCTTCATGTCCGGGTGGCGGGCGCCGTGGTCCATGACCAGGCCCCGCACCAGCTTGGTGTCCAGGTCCGTCTTGTGCTGCATCTGCATGATCTCCACCATGTGCAGGTCGATCTTCTCGTTGGGCCGCCGGATGGCCAGCACCGCGTCCACCACCACCTGGAGGAGACGCGGGAGATGTTCAACGGTCAATTCATGGGAAGATGCGACATGAAGGTTCTCATGGTGGAAATACCAGGTAGGAGGTTGGCGGTGACACCATGTATGTCACCTCTGAAAAGAGCCGGTGACTCAACGTCAACAGTTCATGAGAAGATACGACTTGAAGGTTTGCGTGGTGGAAATACCAGGTAGGAGGTTTGCAGTGACAACATGTATATCCTCTCTTCAGGGAAGGAGTTTTGCTTTAAAAAGACGTTTCGGGTATAGTGTGCTCTGCCCATTTGTCAGGTGACTGACTACCTGAAACGTAGAGTTACCGGCTCTTTTCAGAGCCATTACTCTTTCTCTTAAGAGATCAAATCCTATTTAGTTCACGAGAACTTACATTTGTCACAATCTTCACGAGCTACATCTTTCAAGAACCTGTGAACTCTGACCCAGAAAACTCGCTTCGACCCAATACTATCTTGATAATGCAACCAGCATTAGGCTCGCACAAGAACCAAGTGCATGTACACGTGCTGCCCAAACCACTCTCCACAACAGAGTAGATCATAATAGTTCCTCACCAAATCTTAAGTGTGAACAATTTCCCAAGTCCGATAAAAAAAATAAATAATTGCTAACGCTTTGAAAGTTCCATTCCCCCACTCTCACCGCCTCACTGTAACCGTTCCAATGACACACGGCACAATCCGAGACCTATAGGGTCTCCTTCTATGTGTCCCCCTAGGGGGCCTCCTTACCTCAGTCAGCAGGTCGGCCATCTCGGCGTGCACCTTGGTGCGCAGCGAGGTCTGGGCCACGCCGATCAGCATCTCCCGGTCCATCTCACGGGCCACCTTCACCTCCTCCAGAATGCTGAGGGCCTTGGCCTTGGCCAGCTCAAAGCCCTCCGTCACGATGCGCGGATGCAGACCCTGCAGGAGAAACCAGAGGGAGGAGGAGGAGGATGGGGAGGAGGAGGAGGAGGGTGAAGGTGAGAAGGAGGAGGAGGAGGGTGAGGAGGAGGTGGAGGGTGAGGGTGAGGAGGAGGTGGAGGAGGGTGGAGGAGAAGGAGGTAGAGGAGTTGGAGGAGGAGGTGGAGGTGGAGGTGGAGGTGGAGGAGGAGGAGGAGGAGGAGGAGGAGGAGGAGGAGGAGGAGGAGGAGGAGGAGAGTGAGGAGGATAAGGAGGTGCAGGAGGTGCAGGCGGTGGAGGATGATGTGGAGGATGATGTGGAGAAGGAGGAGGAGGAGGAGAAGGATGGAGGAGGAGGATGGAGGAGGAGGAGGAGGAGGAGGGAAGGAGGAGGAGGAGGAGGATGGAGGAGGAGGAGAAGGAGGAGGAGGAGGAGGACGATGGAGGAGGAGGAGGAAGAGGAGGAGGAGGAGGAGGAGGAGGAGGAGGAGGAGGAGGAGGAAGAGGAGGAGGTGGAGGAGGAGGAAGAGGGGAAGACAGAGAGGGAAGGGGAGTTAGTTATCGGTCATGGCAGGTAGGAGCATAAGATGGCCGCATCTAATTTGGGGGTGAGGCAGACTTGTATTCGAGTCACAAAAAATCTCAAGTCCGAGTTCAAGTCCCCTCTCTCGAGCCGGTAGTTCCTCCATGGTTCACTTCCTGAGTCATCCAGGCCGATTTTCAGCCAGGTGTCTCTGAGGTTGAGCTTTCAGTACAGGAGTCGCATTTAGATCTATTATAGTACCGGAAACTTCTTTCCCAGTTTCTCTTGAGTCACATTTCCAAGTTATAGTCCCATCTGCATGGTATATCATACAAAATAAGTAAACTCTTGACAGAACAAACAAATTCATCAACATCAACACCACAACAGAAATATGTGAAAGCCACAAAGCAGGCAAGAGTGTGGCAATCATTTTGCAGTATTTTTCTTTTATTCCATTGAGTCACAAGCCACACATGAAGTCGAGTCCTAGTCCCAGTCCGAGTCATCTGATATCTTGACTTGAAGAAAAAAAACCTGAAAGGCGACTAACTCTTGCGGACTCACCTCCGATATGTAGAGGTCTGCCTGCTTGAGAAGCTCTCCGATGATGAGGACGTTGGAGGTGGTTCCGTCCCCGGTGATGTCGTCCTGGGCCGTGGCCACTTTGGCGATCATGGACGCGGTCGGGTGCTGGATTTGCTGCATGAGGAAGAAGAATTGGCGGATAGTTTAGGACGTGGTTTTCACAGTTCAAAAAGCTCCTCCACGCATCAGTGCTCTCAATACAGCTTTTTGGCAGAAAGGATTCTCTGCATGTTCCAATGCTCTTATACTAGCACCTATGAACACAGCTGATAGTTGAAATCAAGCAGTCTCCTGATGAGAGGTAGAGTGCACACTACCTGAAACGTTGAGTTACCGGCTCTCATCAGAGCTATACTCCTTCTCTTAACAGACGATGTACATGGTGTCACCGCAAACCTCCTACTTGGACGGTACACCATTTGGAAAAGTGCCCAATTTCCGCACATTCCAAATTTGAGACCTTACTTACTCCTCAGGAAGTTTGTAATGGTATCAGACATTCTGTAAAATTTTCGCACTAAAAAATCTGAGGTTCTTGAGAAAAGAGGAAATTTGTGGAATTTCCAACGATCGCGCTCAAGAGGTCCTTTTACAATTTATGTCCTCTATCTGTCTATGTCTGAAAAAAAGCTAGCATTTAATTTTGTTTCCATAGATTTTTGTCATGACACGGTTAATGAGACCAAGTCTGAAACCAAGTAAGTAAGGTCCGAGTC
The DNA here is from genome assembly GCA_949987565.1 of Luidia sarsii. Taxonomy (NCBI): domain Eukaryota; kingdom Metazoa; phylum Echinodermata; class Asteroidea; order Paxillosida; family Luidiidae; genus Luidia; species Luidia sarsii. The sequence goes on from OX465105.1 coordinate 14,730,457, forward strand.
CGGGTTACACGTTATCATACTGGACGAGACTGAGTCCAAGTCCATGTCCGAGACACAAGAAATAATATGTCTGGAGCAGTTAATACAACAACAAAAAAGACAGCCTCAAGATCTAAAGCTTCTCCACAGTTCCTACCATTTCATGGAGCAGGACATTGCCGTCCTTAGTCAGCTTAATGTCCCCACTCCCAGACACCAGCCTGCGAAATAGAAAACAAAAAGAGTGGATTGCCAATTCAAATCTTGCCACCTCTAAAGTTTGATTTTACAAGTCCTACAGTATTTGCAAACAAATTAAAAAGAAATCTGGGAGAGAAAAAGGTTTAAATTTCAACTTGTTTAAAATTTACGTCAGTTTTCCTTTGCTATGATAGAAAAAAATCAAAAGACATTTTTTTGTTTTAATTCCTGCAACAATTTTCATGTTATGACATGAAAATTGCTAGCACCTCGAAACAGCTCATTTTTCCAAAGATCTATGTGATTTCATCAACATCAGTGATAAGCAAAGAATATGCAAGACTAAAACTACAAAGTACTAATTAATGACCAAGCCTTATGATAAATTCAAAAAAACAAAGCATCCTCATTCCCTCTCGAATTTTTAAATGCAATTGAGTTAGCGTGTGCAATGACTAAGCATGGGCTGGCATGGATGGCATGGCATGACACGGCATACCGTGCACACAGCATCGGCAACATGATCCAGACATTTTCGACCGGTGGCTTTACTCTTTCCCCCCTCGCCAGCAAAGAGCATCGACTCACATCTTGATGGTTCCTTTCGGACCCAGGTTGGTTCGCAGGACATCCTGCAGTCCTTTGGCGGCGCTCGTGTTGATTGCAAGGGCTTGAGCGGCCCGAGCGATTTCAGCTTTGGGATTCAGCGCTTTGATGGCCGCCATGTTTGTTACAATTGTGTCCGCATGGTTTTACGCTGGTAACCCAACAACACCGACCCGTCCACACAAGCAAAGGGCGGCGATGATGGGCGCCAGCGATATTGAGCCGACTTCTAGAAAGTTCTCCTAAGGTGAGCTGGAGAGGGCGGTAGACTAGTTTTCCTGTAACGGGTGCGCAATGCGCGCCCGAAAAAGATTCTTCTCAAAAAACCACGAGTTCGTCTGCAATTATTTCTTACAAGGGAATCTTTCAGTTTTTGAAACGGTACTGGAAATTGTAGCTTGAATCATGATCTTTACCATAGAGCATATCTCCAATTCCATTCAATTGTTTGTCCCTTTGCCCAGGAGATTTATTGCTGATAAACCCCCTCCAAAAAAAAAAGTCACCCTCGAATCATGATTTTTCCCAAACCGATTTGCAGCCCGTTTTCTTGTCAAAATGTTTTCACCTTCGTCGCCGGATATTGTTACCAAAGCAAACCATTTTCACCAAACTTGGAAGCACTGAACACTGAAAATAAAAGAACTATAAGTATAACATAAAAGTACCATGGAGCTATAATTCATGTGTACGCTATAATAATTTTTATAAACCCCTGTTGTTGAATATTTATGAGATTACGTCATGCTGCATTATTCATAAAAGCTACGATTCCCCAGAAAACAAGATGGCGATGTTCGGCAGGACCGTTCGCGTCGGAACAAGCAGCTTGACCAAACCCGGTAAAAAAAGCGTCGCCTGATTCCTAGGAAATGCGTAACAATAGCCCAGAAACCCCCTTTTCACATATCTTCATATATTTCTTAAAACGATTGAAGAACCCACTCATATGAGTCCATTTTTTTAACGTACCGTTTCAAATTTTCAGTATTGAATAAAAATACCGTTTTTACGTACAAGTTAGTCTGGTAATGACAAAACCCATTTGCAATTTCAGTCTGCGATTTTCTGTGTTTTTGTCTCACAAGCCGTAATTCAGACTTTCATGAGACCATAATGATATTGATGATTTGTTTTCATCAGGTCATCTAGCCTTGTTGATGACCTCACTGAAGT